>JXPE01028025.1:29616-45954 GCA_001015215.1 Holcocephala fusca
CTATTAGGAACTAATGTGACAGAAGCAAGCAAGTGAGAAAAAGTACCTAGAATTTATCAATAGAAAAGGTGTTATGTGTTATGTGGTGGGAAAGATGGACTAAGAAGTTTTGATGTATCCACTGTGTATAGTCCAGGCCTTGCACCACCAGACTGCTATTTATCCCGATCTATGCAGAACTATCTTAATGATTTTACATTGAAATCAAAAGGAGCATCCAAAAGTGAGTTGTCTCGATTTTTCCCATCTAAACCACAAAAGTTCATAACTAATGGGATAATTGTTTTTTTTCGGAAAAATTCCAGATATTTAGTTTAAGAAAGTTCATTTGAAGTATAAGAAAAATGTATTTCAATTATGGTCAAATTTATTACTGAACTTTTCCTCCATACATTAACTTAGTTTAACTTTAAACTGTTAATATTAGAATTAGTTTAAGATAGGAAACAAGGTTTATTAGTTTTTTTTATCAAAATGTAAAGAAATGTTTTTGCCAAGCGATTATTTACTAAATATTTCTTAGCCACATTTTATTATAAAAATTTAAATATAACAAGAATTACAAATTAAATAAATACAGGATTTTTATAAAAGTTCTAATTTTTAAACTAAATTCATCAAGAAAACCTTTAAAACTCTTCTTCTTCTATTTCTTCTTCATTACCGAAAAAATCAGTATTTACTTCCTCAAAATCTCTTTCTAAACACGCTAAATCAACCCTAGCTTCAAAAAATTCGCCTTGTTCCATACCTTCTCCAATGTACCAATGAACAAAAGCCTTTTTTTTGAACATTAAATCGAATTTGCCTCCTAAGTTACTAAATGCGTGTGCAATAGCTGTGGTATTGGACAACATGCAAACAGCTCGTGTAGTTTTAGCTAAATCACCTTCAGGTACAAAAACCGGTGGCCGGGAATTAATTCCAATTTTAAATCCTGTTGGACTCCAATCAACGAATTGAATAGCATTATTATCTTTGATTGATGATATCGCAGTATTAGTATCCTTCGGAACAATATCACCTCTGTATAACATGCAACATGCCATGTATTTACCTCGTCTTGGTTCACATTTCACCATGATATTATCAGAATTAAAACAACTTTTCGTAAGCGATGAAATAGTAATTTGTTCATGATGTGTTTTCTCAATAGAGGTAAGTGGTGCGTATGATGCCAAAGGGAAATGAATTCGCGGGAATGGTACTAAATTTGTTTGAAATTCACATAAATCGATATTCATAGAGCCATTGAAACGTAAAGAGGTTGTTGTTGACGAAACAACCTGTGCAATCAATCTGTTTAAATTTTTATAAGATGGCCGATCAATAGCTAAGCTCTTTTGACAAATTTCATAAATTGCTTCATTATCAAAAATAAAAACACAATCTAAAAGATCTAAGCACTTATGAGTTGTTAGGACCGTGTTATACGGTTCAACTACAGCTGTTGATATGTTTGGTGCTGGTTGCACAGCAAAATCTAATTTACATTTTTTATGATAGTCAAATGATAATCGCTCTGCTAAAAGGGAGGCAAAACCCGAACCAGTTCCACCGCCCATTGAATTAAACATAAGAAATCCTTGCAAATTATCACATTGTTCGGTAATTTTTCTGATTTTTAATACTAAACTGTCGATTATATTCCTTCCAACTGTATAATGACCACGAGCGTAATTGTTTGCAGCATCCTCTCTATCTGATATCAACTGATCAGGATGATATAAATTTTTATATTGACCTGTCCGTATTTCATCAATAACCGAAGGTTCCAAATCAACAAAAATCGAACGAGGAACCAATTTACCAAGTTCAGTATCAGAAAAAAATATGTTAGCGCTGTCATGTCCTTCGAAAGTGCGTTCATTAATCGAACCATCCGGATTAATCCCATGCTCCAGCAAATACAATTCCCAACAAGCATTACCGATTTGAATTCCACCCTGACCGATTTGTATAGAAATTACTTCCCTCTAAAATAACAAGAAATTTTTACTTATGAGAATTAAAAAGAAATTATTAGTAAAAAATTTCATACCATGGTAATGAGCTGGCAAAAACCGTAAACTGAACAAATAATAAAAAACTTGGAACTGTTGTCTTGAAAATAAACTGCTAGCACTTTTCTTTTATTTGTTGTTTAAAATAAAATAGGAATCTAAGAGCCACAAAGAACATTTCGAATAAACAAAAAATTTAAAAATGTTCCATAGAAATGCAATCCGAAATGGTAGTTGCTGATTTTCAATGCAGTATAGAGAAAAATATAATAAAATGCTGTTAGCCGTTCTGAGTTTCAATTCTATTTGAATATTAAAAGTAAATGAAACAAAAAAAAAGTATTTTTACTAAACAACTATGAGACAAAAACAACTGGTTCGGAAGTCGCACTGTGAATGCGAAAACCAACTGAAGCCATAAAATCAAAAACACTTGTAAGCAATTTAAGCCAAATATCTTCGAAATCAATTTACACTGACCAAAAAAAAATTCGTCTCTTCATCAAATTGTGCTATGAGTTAGGAGAGAATTAATTTAACAAATTGCAGAAATTTTTTGTTTTTTGTTATATTGCGAAAAACTGAAAGAAATGATTTTCGACTAAGATCCTCAGTTTTCTTCTTTGCCTTGGGGTAGATTTTGAAATTTTCTGAAAGTAATTAAAAGAGTAAAACCATAAAATCATTATAAGATTTTTGGAAAAGATTTAAGTGCTCCTATATTCTAAAATTTGTATATCATGACTTACAAACGGAAGTAGACAATTTCTCGACCTAATAATAAAGGATAATAGTTTTAGCAAAATTTCGCACTTACATTTTCACTGACTCCTGTAAATAAACCCAAATCAATTAAAAAGCACTCAACGGCAAAATTATGAATAACTTTGTAAGTTAAAAATCATTTGGATTTGCATATTTAGGCAAAAAACTTTGACGAAAAAGTGGATTGATGAGTTCCTTGAAGCCATATTTATTCAATTTCATGAGCTTCTTCGTCAGATGTATATGGTTTACTTTAAAATATTACTTTAGGTTCGATAAAAGAAATAATTTTTAGCGAAACCTTTTGGCGACTGAACAGCTTTTGTAGGCCTACAAGGAGTCCGACCAGAGGTAGTCCGGCTTTTTAACCGAATGAAGGAGTTCGAACAAAAAGGTATAACTTTCTGATAAATGATAGCCAAGATATTGCTCAACTGGCCATTGGATGCTATAATATCTGTAAAAATATCATCTCCAGATATTTTGTCTCCTTCTATTACATTACCAGATTTTTCCACTGATATGCCTCAGCAACAAATAGCTGCTCTGAAGACTGAAATGAGGTAATTGAGGTAAAACAAACAGCGGAGTTTATCACAATAGCCCAAATCTAGTCGATGTAATCAGAAATATCATTCCTTGGCAGTTTCACGTTATGGAAGGAACTCCCCAATCAGTTACTTTGTTGATATCATCAGAAGTTTTACAAAACAGGAAAATGTTATCAACAGTAAAAATAAATTGCTTGCCCCATAGGGCATTAGAGCTGAGATGACAGTAATTCCACAAGCATTTTTAATTCCTGGACAGACTTTTCAAGTTACGTCAGCACTTGACTTTGTATTTCTGTACATTGACGGCTTCTTTATTGCTTCTATCATAAGAAAAGAGCTTGAAAAGCCTTTGGAGCGACATTTTCCAGGCTCTTGATATTGTAGAGTAATTATAAATCAATTTAAATGAACTTTTGAGGCAACAACTGTGAGTTTCCTGGGTTATATTATATCAGAAGAGAAAACTAATCATTTCAAATAGAAAACAATAAAGGTTATTATCGAGTACAATAAGCCCGAGATGGTACAAGTACTTCAGAAATTCTTGGATATGCTTATAAACATTTTATACCTTGGACAGCAAAGATACAATAAATATCTACATTTACATCGATGTAACAACTAACAGCTATAAGCAGTGCAAACAAAAGCTAGCAAACTCCATTCTTCTGAAACATTTATCAGCAAACACCTGAATAGATCTGATAGCAAACGCTTCCTTCAAACACAACCATGGGAAATAGTGGTTCAATATCAAATGACTAAAGGATAAAAATCGTTGGGATTTTTTTCTTAAAAACTCAGTGACTCTAGTTATAAAAAGAAATCATACATTTGAGTAAAAATCAAATACATTTTATTAAAGAAATGTCTGTGGTATTCTTATAATAGCAATTGAAAGCATTGTCTGCTAATGACTAAATGGAACATATAATAGTTACTAATATTATTGTGGTATTTAAAATTATGATAACAATTTTCTTAAATATCAGCTTCATACTTTTATTCTTTATTATTTAGAAAAATATCTTCTAAATCCTTTTCAAGCATTTGCAAGATCTTTTCTTGTTTGATAGAAATCACCTAGATCTACAACTTCAGCAACATACCAAGGAAGAAAAGCCCTTTTATTGTGCATCTGCTCAAATTTATAATTAAGCCTAGAAAAGGCATCTGATATCGTTGTATTATTTGATAACATGCAAACAGTACGAGGATTTTTGGGTAAATCTCTTTCAGATTCAAAAGTTGGTACTTGATTATTTATTCCAATCTTAAAACCTGTAGGCGACCAATTAACAAGTTGAATGTATCAGTTTGATCTTATTGTGTCTACAGTACCATTTATGCTTTCTTCCAATTTTTATACCAGCTTGGTCGATATGCAATCAAATAATTTCACCATAAATAACAAAAAAAAATAATTAGTAATCTTACACTTAAATTTACATGAAGGTTTTTGTACTTCCCACAATTTTTTCTCCTCCTTAGTTCTTATATTTTATTGAAAATCTAAAATATAATTCGATTGTGACTGAATTAGCTCGTATTTAACTGGTTGCAAGTTCTCTAATAGAAGCCATAACGAAATAAGTTGTTCTAAAAAAAACGAGTTGAAATAATGGAGGAGGACAGTCCAATCTAAAACTGGCCATTTTTAAAAACTTCCAAACAATTTTAAAAACGAGTTCATTTTCCTCCTAAGGCAGTATGAATTTTTCG
This sequence comes from Holcocephala fusca, assembly GCA_001015215.1. Classification (NCBI taxonomy): domain Eukaryota; kingdom Metazoa; phylum Arthropoda; class Insecta; order Diptera; family Asilidae; genus Holcocephala; species Holcocephala fusca. Next base: position 34,661 of record JXPE01028025.1, read on the forward strand.
TTGAAATAGCACTTTTTAAATGCCCAAGCCTTTGGCAAAACTCAAAACATTTTACAAATCCAAATTGAATAAAATTGCTTTAAGTTTGTTCATTTTTATTATTCTAATTGAATTAATGTCTAGACTATTTTCAGATCTAAAAAGCGATCTTAAATCAACTGATCTTTATAATTTTCGATCTCTAAATTCAACTACTAAAAATAAATTTAATGAGTAAAATTAATTTAAAAGTAATCGAGGTACTGTTTAAAATTCACATTTAACATAAATTACTCCTTAGAGGATAGCACCATCTATCTTAGAAGCCATCGAAAAATCATTCAGATTGCTGATAGAAAAAAGCTTTCTGGGGTGTAACTTAGTGTTAGAGGAGGACACGTTGAATACTCTAATGGGGTTTTCTTCCATTCAATCTATTGAAAAAAAACCCTACTTTATAAAGATATGTTTAAGGCCTATCTCAGAAAAAGGTATACACATGGTCTGTCACACACTCATATAAAATTATAAGCCTAACATATTTTTTTCTCTTTGAGAAGTTTTTTTTTTTTAGAGGGGATCCTTTTCGGATCTTTTATATCTAGGCCATCCATGCGGGCCCTTTGTGTCCCTCCTTTTATTGTCCACTGAGCTACCAGGCCAGACTTTGAGAGGTTAGTGGAGCTGGAAGTTAGAGCACAGATTTCAAATGTACAACTTTCGTAATCACAACACAAGTATATATTCAGGGCAGATCCGTTGATACCAATCTCCTTTCTGTTGTAAATATTTTGGAGGAAGCGGTAATGTAGAATGAAGTAGACTTTGCAATAGTGATCAGATCACCGGCAACGACGAATAAATCTTTCTAAAACCAAGCTAAATATATTACTTAACTAAAAGAAGGTAGCTTGGGGAGGCAAAGGTATTCAGGTTAAATTGTATTAAAATCAGAAGTTAAATATATCGGGATTACATTTGATGTGAAACTAAGTTGTTTTGAGTATTTACAGGAAACGAAAATCTCGGCTATTAGAACTGATGAAATACAATTGGTAAGAGCTGTGGTTTGAATTCAGCTATGATTAAATAGTTCTACACAAGAGTTGTCTGACCGGTGATTACCCTCGCTACTTTCGTACGGTCGATGATTGTGAAAAAGAAGAGATGCATGAGGAATATTATCCAGCTTGTGCTGCCTGAAAGTTGCTAGAGTATTAAGTTCTACTTCAACTGAAGTCCTAGACATTTATACTGGTCTAATTCTGATCAATTATCAAGTTAAAAATGTAATGAAAAAAGCTGCAATTCAAATTTGCGTGAAAAGTAATTTGGAGATGAAGGCCGCAGTACTTCTTATGAGAGAATAAGGTACTGGCGGATCTAAGCTTTATCCCCTCACGCATAACTTAAATATTTGGTAGAAACTATAAGACTAGAATAGTACAATGTATTGGCATTGAACACAGCTAGAGATGTAGTCGTGATTAAATTTCTACTTATTGTAAGAAAGAAAAAAAAATCACCCACAAACTTTTAATTAGAGCTTGTGTTTTGATTATTGCCAAATCGAAACTTAAATCAATATAAAAGGTTATGCTGGATGGATGTGCTTAAATTGACCCGGTGACTGGAGATGTAGGTGCACTTATTTCCTGTAGGAAATGCAAGTTTATTAGCACTTTGGCTTTTTCTCTAGTCTTGCATTTGCTCTCGGTGGGAAATGTAAGCTTAGATTTTGCCTTTGTTTATTATAAGAAATGCCATATCAATTTTAACATTTTAATGTTTTTTACCTTAACTTATATGCTAAGGTATGGCACAGACTTTGGTACGTTTGAGGCGCATAGGAGAAGTTGAGTGCGACCCGCTTGCGCTAGGTGCATGAGTTACATAAACATATACAAAATCTATATTATCGTTGAAATTAATGTGTGTGTATAGTTTACTAGGGAGAGTTTCTAATTATTATTTTTACTTTTTGCTGCATAAATCATAACGAGAATTTTTATAAATCATTTATATATTTAGTATTTTAGAAGCCAAGGATAGGAAAAAAGCTTAAGATTACTTGTATAAATTAAATATTTTGTAATTCCTTTTGTGAGTCCTTTTATTTTGCTAATAGAACAAAAAAGTGTAAGCTAAATTTATTTCGGCTTTTCTGGGAATGCCGATTTACAAGAGGTACATACTGGGCGAAATCCCCTTTCATTCGGTGTATTGACAAAATCGTGTTTTTAAAAGCTTTCTTCAGACTTCGAACAAAAAAAAATTATCGCTAGAATAAAATGTTCAGATTAAGATGGTTGCTTATTGCAATTTCTAATGCATAATTCAATACATTGTCGTACAAGAACAAATCGTACAAGTTGATTTCAGTGATCATATGAATATGATGTAGTCAGTTTGTAGAATTTCTTCAGCATACTAAGAAACAAAAGATGTAACTTAGAAGCACTGCTTTCCGTCTTGAATTTGATAGTGTTTGAATCTTAATTACACAAAGCAAGAAGCTGATAGGCTGTTACGAATTATCAATTTTTATTTTCGATACTCAAAATTTTAGACATTCGTTAGCAGCTGATTTAGTGCAAGTTCCATAAAGCACTATTCATAAATGTGTTCCGCATCTTAATTAATAGTTTGAATCCTCAAGATTTTTAACGATTTTATAAGTAGGCGCTTACGCTAAGTGTTCAATATGAGAAACATAGTACAGCCAACTGTAAATTGTTGTGAAAGATAGCCATAAGTTATTTGCTGCAATAATTCATCTAAGACTGATTCCATTGAAACTCTTTGGTTTTTTCCCCAATAGACCTCCATTTCAATAACAGACCGACAAGTTTTCTAACTTTCTGGAAATGGATATTAAATTATGAATTTAATTTTACTAACTTTCATTACGCAGGCTTATAAAAATACAATTTTAATAAAAAAATTTAATAGAAATTGATAACATGTTACATTTACAATTTATAAATAAATTTTAAGTTGTCATTTTATTTGGAAAGGTTATACAAATGCAAAAATTTAATGACTAGGTTTAGATTCACGTAAAAAAATCTTACGTTTTTGGATAATTAAAACAATTAAAATGATTACTTTATAGAAACTGATATTTTTTTTTAATTCAAAACATTGTGGAGATCAATCAGTTCTTTACAATAATATGTGTTTTAACTTTTTCATCTTAACTAATTTCAACTTAACTTTTCATTTTGCTAAGAGTTGATTTTGAATGCCCTAGTATTTGCTAATTTAATTTGATTTACAAAATATTTTCAAATCAGCAGGCTTAATTTCTTCTGAATAAATTGTAAAGAAGAGCTTCGTGCTTAATGCTAGATATACGGAAGCAGTCAATGTTTAAAACTCAAGAAAATATACAATAAATATAAATTTTTGAAAATGATAATGACCATTAATTAATTAATGATATAAATTTACTTAAATTCGTTTCTGGTTAGAAACCCCTAGTTTAAATATTGGCAATTCAAATTGACAAAGAAACTAATTTTAGAGCAAATGAAAATGTAAATTTTTGTTAATGTTTTTTTTCAAAACTGAGAAGGATCTGAAGGGTTATGGAAAAATCTCATGTAATTGTTAAATTGCTACAATAAAATAACCAGCACAAAATATGACAGTGAAAATAGATATCTTTCTAATACATAAGCATTGTTTGCAATAAATTAAAACCAACAATTAATAAAAACAGCAACAGATATAAAAAAAAAGTTATCTTACAGAGAGCAGACATTCTTAATGCGATTAGTGAGCTTTACTGGCACCAATTCTTATTTATTAGTGGTGAGTTTTTAAAAGAATAAAAGAATTTAACAGAATATTTTTCACTTCCATAAGTACTAAATTTAAAGGATATGTAAAGAACTTCACATCATATTCGCAAAATCATGTCTAAAAATGTCCCAATATTATTTTTTATTGGTTTTTAACTTCAAAATTAGTTTTTCAACTTTTAAAAAGTAAATTTTTGGAGTAATCTTAAACGAATAAGAAACTAGTTTTATTATAAGTTAGTTTTCACTTTAGAACAAAAAGGCTTTTTTAAATTTCTACTCTGTAAAAAAGTATTTGATAATTGCTTATTAAAAATTGAATAAAAATAAAACTAATATAAATTTTCTTTGGTAAAATTTCACTGAGATGATTTTAACTTAATCCCTTAGGTGATATGTATCATTTAAGTGGATTTTTTCTGAGTAATTTTAAGTGTTCAAATTCCATCAGTGAGTTCAAGGAGGCTGGTCTTATCCTAGCTAAAGGCTTAAGTTATAATACTGTGAATATAATATTATTTTTTTGTTGAATTAAAGAATAGCTAGGATCCCAGAAAAAAATATCCAAGATAAATTTGATGAATTGATGAATTTTAATTAGTTCGAATTATCGTGTTACTACCTCTAGCTAATATGCACCAATAATGAGGTTTTCCACTAAGTAGTTTATTGAGAAGCAGCACCACTAAAATAGCTAATGTTGTTAGCTTCGCAGTAATTGTAACATTTTAAATTAATCTAAAAATAACAAATCGATCATTTTTCATCAAAATAGCTTAAGGACTTTGAAATATATCAAAACTTACTTAAAACTAATCAAGTGAAATTTGCGCCGGAAAATTTCTTGTAAGCACCTTTAATGGCTTTCCTTTGTCTTTTCTTTTAATCACAATACAATATTTGCTATCACTTTGTTCTTTGTGTAAGTAATTACTAAACTGCTGAACTACTTACTGAGCAGTTTCTATTTAACTTATAAATTATCATACCTGCATCTTATTTTACTACTTCTACTGTTAGAATTTTCTAAGAATAAATTCAAAATTTTAATCTTTATGCTGACCTATTGGTAATGAAACATCAAAAACTATTGGTGGATTATTTGGTAAGTAGTTAATATCACATGTGGTTGCATTCACATAAATAATTTTACCATCTGATGTGATTCCATAACCTTCGTGAATGTGTCCAAAAATGTGATATTTTGGTTTGACCCTTTTTTGAACTGTTGCCAAGAGTTCAACACAACCAGCTCGTACACCGGAGCAACAAAGATCACCATGTCCAACAGGCGGAGTGTGCGTTATCAAAATGTCGACTCCATTTGGAATTTTTTTCCATTTATCTAAGCATGGTTGACCGCGCGGTACATTAAAGGCCCATTTACAAAATTCCGGTTGCCATGGTGTACCATAAATTTTAAGGCCATACAATTCAAATAGCTCATCTTCAAGGTATTTACAATTGGTCAAATATTGACGAATATTTTGGGTCTGAACAGCTTGTTCGATGTTTTCTTTACTATTACCTAAAGTTGGTATGTTGTCTAAAATAGACAGACCTGTATGCTTACTCCTATGAGAATAGTACTTTGTGTTAGATATGAAAATCAATATAGAGATTTAAAGCAGTTACCTTTCATATGATTTTCGCTGAAAAGGGTGTGTAAAAGTTGAGTCAAAACTAAGTTCGTGATTCCCAGCTATAACCAATTTATGTTTGTGCGGTAGGTTTCCAATCCAATTATTAAAGTCAATTACTTCTTCGAGTTTACCACATTTTGTAAAATCACCAGCATGAATGAATATATCACCTTCGGGAATATCAAACTTTATGTAAGGAGTCAAGGAGTGAGTGTCGCTCATGCAAACAATTCTAACTTTATTGAAAGGCACGACTGTGGTTGGAGGCTTCATAGTCACTTTAATAACTCTTTGAGTTTTCGAAATTTCTTTCCATGCTTCAGTCGGATTTTGTGTTAACGAATGTACTTCAATTTCCATTTTAGATGTACAGTTAAAAAAAAAATCAACTGAAATTCTCACGCTTAAAATTTAGAATTTGGTATTGTCAAAAAAATTACAAAAAAAAAAAATCCAAATAGGGCATAGACTTTTGTACAAATTGAAAATTATAGGAGCTGTCAAACACTTTGCTCGTAAAAAAGTGGAGGGCAAAGAAAATTGAACAGCTACAATAGTATTTTAATTTTCTTAAAAAAAAAAAAAAAGAAATATTATAAAAATGTTTTTTTATTTGAAGAAGTGCTCTTTTATCAAAAAGTAATAATAAAGTATGTTCATTTGTTTTCAAGAAAAATTAAAAGTTGACTCCTTTTCTGCAAATTCCCTTTACTAGTTGAATTTTTATTCAAAGAGAAAACTTAATAGATGAACACTTTAATGTTGCGAGGTTATTCGTTTTCAAAATTGTAAAAGATCAACTGAATTATGTGCATTATGTGCATTATATGGATTAATCTGAAAAAGTGTTTTCTTAGTTTTAATTTTTTTTGCAATCTTTAGAAAACATTGCACAAATTCTTTGGTTTTGAAGGTTCAACTGTTGGTCTGTTCGATTTTTACAGTCACCCTATTCAAGCGAATTCGACTTTTATTTACNTTGTACAAATTGAAAATTATAGGAGCTGTCAAACACTTTGCTCGTAAAAAAGTGGAGGGCAAAGAAAATTGAACAGCTACAATAGTATTTTAATTTTCTTAAAAAAAAAAAAAAGAAATATTATAAAAATGTTTTTTTATTTGAAGAAGTGCTCTTTTATCAAAAAGTAATAATAAAGTATGTTCATTTGTTTTCAAGAAAAATTAAAAGTTGACTCCTTTTCTGCAAATTCCCTTTACTAGTTGAATTTTTATTCAAAGAGAAAACTTAATAGATGAACACTTTAATGTTGCGAGGTTATTCGTTTTCAAAATTGTAAAAGATCAACTGAATTATGTGCATTATGTGCATTATATGGATTAATCTGAAAAAGTGTTTTCTTAGTTTTAATTTTTTTTGCAATCTTTAGAAAACATTGCACAAATTCTTTGGTTTTGAAGGTTCAACTGTTGGTCTGTTCGATTTTTACAGTCACCCTATTCAAGCGAATTCGACTTTTATTTACATTAAACAGCTGATTTCACAGCCAACTATTTTGTAGTGATATAAACTTTTCAACTGTTTTGTGCTTATTACGAGTTCTTAAAGACTATAGTAATTACGAAAAAAAACTACTAAATATGTGATTTTTATTTTAATTCAATATCCGGGCTATTGTAGAAAGTAAACTCAGAAGAAATTGCATTAAAAATTGCTTTAATTGGTGTTTGCTCTAAAGAAATTTGTAAACAAAATTTTCGCCTTGCGCGGTTTTCAGCTGATCTTTGTCAATTTCAAGTGTCAAATTTGGAAATTGTTTTACAAATGAACCTCATCCAAGTTTACCTGTTTGGCTATCGTCGAGAAATATTTTAAGTTAAAAGTGTGCTTAATAGTTTTACAAAATGGAAAATGTTGAAGAAAATTTGGAAGATGCTGGAAGTGAATTAACTACATCAGGTGAGTAGAATTTACGAAAAGAATTAAGAATTAATAAAAAGCTTGTGGTGGGTCTTGATTGATTTTTTCCTATAAAGTAATTTGAAATGTTTTCGGAAATACTCAGAAAAAAAATACATTTTTAATGCTGTTTAGTTTTGTTTAGGATCTTGTTTGGTTTTTGATAATTATTGTTCTAAACAAAACTAAAATTGTTCATTATTTGAGTTACAATAAATTAGCATGGAGCCGGACTTGCATCAGTAAACCAAATTTTTTTTAGTGGTTTGGAATTTTTAATATTAGAAATTTGCTCTCAATTATAATTTAATTTTGTATTTAAAGTACGTGGGTTATTTTATTATGACAAATATTCTATACTCGTAGTAATATTGAAACTTGCATACATAAAATTGTGTAAGGTCGAAGTTTTACGTTTGTTTTTCATACTTCAATGCACTCTCTTTTTGACCTATGGCTTGCTTTTTTTTAATTAGACACACTTTTATCTCGAAAAGTCACTTTATATAGTTTCATTAAATTATTTCCAAAAAATGCACTAACAATTTTTAATGAAAATGAAAACTTTTGAAGATTTAGAAGTTTCTAAGCGGAGAATGACATTACAATTTTTTATTTTTTTTTTTAAAATATACTTCAAATATTTGTAATTATGTTTTCACAAGTCAGACAAATTCCAGGAATATGAATTCCATAATAAATGAGAAAATCGTCTAAAAGGATATACTTTTTAATATTTAGGCGATCGTGTTTAATTTGTGAATACAATAAATAGAATTGGGTGTTTGCAAAAATTTTATCAAATTTGTACTAAGATTAAGGAATGTAAAAGCAAATCAACAAGTCTGTAAATGATCCATTAGACATTGAATAGATAGTTCAGGGAAAATTGCTGACAAAGATTGTTCTAATGCCATGAATTAGTTAAATTTTGTTTTAGGATTATTTCTTTCATAAAATGTTGGTAGTAACAAACCTTAAATATTCAAATGGTATATTTATCTCAGAGGGTCAACAATTTCTGGGAATTGCGGGAAGGGTATTTCTAATATTGTGATCCGGGTTTAAAAGTTCGGTGAAATTTCATGATCAAAGCTCCTCAGACGATTGTCCCTGATTTGCTATCGAATGACTGCTCCATTCAATGTTTTTCTTCTAGCCATTTTATCATAAATACAATTTACAATTGAAACCTTCTTCAAATAAATTGCACAGTAAATGTTTTTGTGATTTAGTTCTTGAAGGGCTCGGAATTGTGGTTTTATTGTAATGCACCCTATTCTATTGAGATAATTAATTTTTAACTATTTTTAGTGCATCCAAGTAAAATTGATGAAACGCAAGAAAATACAACACTAGAGCAAAAATTAAAGTTTAAAAAAAGGAAATACTGAGTAAAATAATTTCAAAATCGGTTGAGCATATTCAAGTGGTTTTCAAGCTTTTTTTTTATAATTTTTACAACAAAGTGCATGCAATAACTCTTACTGAAATTAATATACTTGAAAATTCAATTTTTATAGCTATGAAAATATAGTAAATCTTCACACTAATTTTTCTGTAATTTATTTCTGCAGCTTTTATTTTACATATAAAAATAAAAAATGCCACATTTTTTTAAATTTTAGAATATATTTTTCTTAAATGCACAAAAATTAAAACAAAACAATTTGGTTTTTTTGTCCGAGGATTGTTTAGGTGGTTTAAGGATTCTTGGGTAATTTTGTAGCAGTTATTTCTTTCACACATAAAAAGTATGCTTGGGGTAAAATTTAAAGGGCTGTGAAATATTCAATTTTTATGTATTTTATTTGATATTTTTTTTCAAAATATTTGCTTTACTTGTCCATTGTACCACTAATAACTCAAAGATTTCCTATCCTATCAATAAACTTGAAATCTCCAAAAAAGGATAAGTTATAAGCTACATCCTTCGTTTCTTTGTTTTTGGAATATTTGAGGTGTTTATTCAGCATGGACTGTTTTGTTTTTGTTAGTATTATTTTTAGATATTTTTAATGGAATACGTTTATGTCTTTTATTAATTTATTTTTTTTCATATTACGAAATCATTTCAGTCTACATTCCATAGTGTCTTTTATACTCTTTCAGCGATATTACATTTAATTCAAATAAAATTACACATTATAAGAAAGCCTTAGAACATNTTGTTTTTGGAATATTTGAGGTGTTTATTCAGCATGGACTGTTTTGTTTTTGTTAGTATTATTTTTAGATATTTTTAATGGAATACGTTTATGTCTTTTATTAATTTATTTTTTTTCATATTACGAAATCATTTCAGTCTACATTCCATAGTGTCTTTTATACTCTTTCAGCGATATTACATTTAATTCAAATAAAATTACACATTATAAGAAAGCCTTAGAACATTTAATTCAAAATTTATTTCAATAGAATTTTCAAAGCTCCTTTTGAAATTGACTAATCTAACAATGGATTTCAATGGAATAGAAAATAATTGCACGACGATAAAAGGTTTCAACCTAAAAGCAGGTATACTATTAGTTTCGCTATGGTTTTTTAGTAGTGTTTTTCATTAAAAGAGGATATTTCCCACAAAATAAATATTTTTTTTTTTACATTAAAATGGATCGAAGAAACAAAAGAAATAAGAAAGTCATGTAAACTAGAAAATTTTTCAATCTATGAATTAATTCAGGGTTAGCATAATTAAACGAGGGTGGAATATGCATCATCTAGAGGTTCGGAGTAGGTAGTATCGTGCTATTAGAAAAAATTATTAGTACAACTTCATATTGCGACCTATAGTGAGCGGATAAAACTGAAATAAATAAAAAAAGAAATCACTCCTTAATGTGAGTAAAAATAAATTAGCATAAATGTTAATGGTAATTGCTTGGTACTGGCCCTTAATATTACTCGACACAACCGATGTGGATTTATAAATTTTTCACCACCCTAAGACTTGACGAAAATTATTGAAATGAAACAAATCTGTTGTGTAGGAAATTCTAGTCTCGTTGTGTGCATCTTGTCATAGATTTTTATAGGTCACTTACATTGAAAACTCACATTCTTCAATATTCTTGGTAAGATTTGTTTAAATATTTTTTTCAAATAACTCTATTGCATTTACGTGTACACCTTTACTGTCGCCGTCCTTTAAAATAATCTCTTAATCGTTACAATATTTTCTTAAAGATTCATTCTTAGTTTCAGGTAATTTATTCAAAAAATCGAAATTTTCAAAATATGTCTTTAATTGTTCAAACCGATCGTTTGTCGAACACATTGCAACATCTAAAAGCGTATAAAATACATTGATTTTAAATTTATCTAGTGGAGATTGAGGCGATTCGTCGAATTGCTCATAATCAAATTGTCATATCTTCTTTCGTTGTCACACTTCCGAACTATTTTTAAATTCTTGTTCTCCATCCACCTCTTCGCTCAGTCCTTTTGCTGTTTTTAGAACATCCTTAAATTTCAGTTCTGATCGATAATCTTGCAAAACTATTTTTAAATTTTCAATTGATTCTATTGTATGTGTAATATTAATATTTGGGTCTGGAAGCATTTTACTTACAGGATTTATTCCATTCAGGAAGTCATGCCAAATTATAAGAGAGCAAATACATTTGTAGTCTTTTATTTTTAAAAATAATACTCGTGCTTCATGTTGGATTTCTTTATTAAAATTTTCATTATTTACAATATCAAAAAGTTCTAATTGATATCGTAAGGGCCGAATTGCATTAATCTTACTTTCCCATCGTGTATCTGATGGTTGTTTTAAAGTTAAATTTTTAACATATTTTAAAAGGATTTTCCAACGCTTAGTAGAAGATGAAAAGAAATTATATACGAGGGTGGANCTAATTGATATCGTAAGGGCCGAATTGCATTAATCTTACTTTCCCATCGTGTATCTGATGGTTGTTTTAAAGTTAAATTTTTAACATA
>JXPE01028097.1:6500-16928 GCA_001015215.1 Holcocephala fusca
CAAAAGGTCATCTATCACAATGACACATATTTGCTTTAATAAAGTTCATTATAAATCAGAAAATGNTCCTATATTTCTTCAATGAAGATCCCTCAAATAAAGAAAGGAGGGTAAAGCTTAAAAGGCAACTACATAAGAGTGCTTCGCATCCACCATAAAAGGAAATTAGTAAAATTTTTTTAACTAAAAGCAGACAATTTAAACTAACAGATTCTTGTAAAACGTAAGAGCATGAATCTGAAGACAATTCAGAAAAATGCTCAGAGGATGGATGAGGGTATTTTGCCACAAAGAAAAACGATCTCGTGTGCTGTAATAGTTCTTCGTGATGACGAGGAAAACAGTGCGTATTTCATTAGTTCCTAAGAAAATTTTAATAAAAATATTTGAAACCTAACCCCCATGCTCGTGCTAATCCTTTGTTTCATATAACACGGAGGGAATTTCACTATCGTGTATTATACGGCGATTACCTGTACTTCATTTTACATCTGCAAAAGAATTCAAAAATTTTAATAAGATTTCTATTTCATAATCCAACTAGTTCTGCGAACATTCATTCATTCAATCAACCCATTTTTATAGATCCTTTTGCAAACTTTTTGTGATTTGATTTTTTCTCGAAACCATTCAAGGTAAGATTATAATTTTTTGATTACCAATCTTAAGATGCTGTGAGAACACAAAACAATGCAAGATTCCTTTTATGTTTTTGAAATGAAATGCTTATATCGATTAATCCAACTTTAATCGAAGGTCATCGGTTGATGATCGATTGGCAATCAATTGATCATACACTCTCCAACCCGGTAGTTTTGTTTAGCATATTTCTTCCCCTTTCAAAAGTTGCAAATATTCAAACAGCACACACCACACATTAAATATTTATGTGAATGCTGTGAATTTTTAGCACTAGTCCGTGGAAAAAACTTCCGTGTTTTCCGTATGACTGGTAAACATCACGTTTTTCATATTAAACGATGGTGCGCATGTTAATTTCAATTCAAAGATTTTATCGGAGCAAACAAGCCAAATCAGAAGAAATTGTCATCGATTGGATATTTTTGATTTGCTACTATTATTACTTTTTTCTCTTTGCAATTTTGAATATTTCATTCTTTAGGTTTTTGATACTTGAAGACAAATTGCTGAGAGATTGATTAAATTGGAAACTATAAAAAGAATCTCTCATAGAAATCATTGCAATCTTTTTCCATCCAATTAACAGAAATTTCACTGATTGCCAGTTAATCTGAAGGAAAAAAATATTGGAACTTTCTTCGAGAGTTCCATAATTTCTTTGGCTATGCCAACTTTTTACTTATGTCATAGTTTTATAAAATCTCACTGGCGTACACACTGGGCTTTTACTCTTTTAAATAGTTTTTAGGTGAAATGAAATTCACGTTGCGTCGGTCGATTTGCTTATGTAACGACATGTGTTACATCAATCCTACTTACTACTTGCTACTTACTGCTACTTTTACTACTACTACTTACTACTACTACTACTATTTCTATTACCATTACTTGTCGAATATTGTCGACTTGATGGATCACATCATTTTTGCGAAATATCTTTTGGGCTGGCAGGCAATCGAATTCACCTGTTCGGTGTATGGTGTACATACGAGAATGAATTGTGTGCAGAATGGTATCCGCGTATATTGTTTTTCTTTACTAACAGGTTTTTGGTATTGACTTCATGGATAATCGACCGATTAGCTTTTTAATCACTTCATCAATTACCTAGAGATCTATCAAGCGGCTATAATAAAAGTTAATTTATAGTCGCATCGTCCTCAGTAGGTCACCGGAATTATATTTAAAATTGTTATGCATCCGGAAATAATTACTTACGAATAGTAAGCTTTCCTTACATTAGCTAAACACTCGAGTTACACCACACCAAAGGGGTCACAGAAATTTATTAAGAGGTTATCAATATTATCAGATGTCATAGAAAAATATTTCGTTGATAAAAGTTTTACGTGTATTACGTCACAATATTAAGAAATAAGAGAGTATTTCCAATAACTTTCCAAAATTTGTAAATAGTTTCATTTCATTCACAACAACTGTTTGGGCTGGAAGAGAAAGTAAAATTTTTAAGTTCCTCAGGCAATTCCGACATGTTTCCTATTTAATGGTGTGGTTTTGTACAAATAATTTATTTTTCTTCATCGTTTTAAATTTAATTTTACCAAGGTGAGATTTGATAGAAAATCATTTAAAGTTTGTTGTAATTGAAATTAAAACAAAAAACAAAAAACCAAAAAAAAATAACTTTCAAAATTCTAAAAATATTGTCAATAAAATTTTTCAAAGAAACTTTTGATGAATTTGTAATTGGACTCGAAAAGGATGGATATCCCCTGCATGACCATTAAATCTTAAATTTTTTAGATTTTTACTTAAAAAACAATAAGCAGAAGAAATTGCAGATTATTTTGGTGGACAAAAAACTAAAAGCCTATGTCAATTTTAATCCTTATCACTTCAACACACTGCCGATTGGAGTAGCTTGGCAGTATTACTACCGGTTGGAGTGATTGGGTGAACTTGATATTACGATTCCGATTTGGGTTGATTTTATTGATTAACACTTTTTTACCATACATTTTTTTTTTAATATGATTTGATTATTTAAAAAAAAAAATTTACTTACTACTAACAATGATTCAAGAATTAAAAGTGGTCCTAAGATAGAACCTAGTGTATANTAAAAAAAAGATTTACTTACTACTAACAATGATTCAAGAATCAAAAGTGGTCCTAAGATAGAACCTAGTGTATAACACGAATTAATTATGATGATGCGAATGATTAGATCCATCCAATCTAAAATAAGAGAAGTGATTCCATTTTTGTTTTTAATTCCTTCTGATTTTAAATTCTCATCTACTCAGAAAAATTGAAAAAAATTAAAATTCCTTGTAAGTGAAAATCAAGTAAGCTTTAAAATAAAACAAAAATAAATCAGGTATTGAGTTTTTTGGTAAACTTAAGAAAAAAAATTTGTATTAACCAAGAGACATGCTACCATGTTAATTTTAACAAAAATTAGTCAGAAAATGTAAAGGAACGAACGCAACACGTCTAAGAAGTTTAAAGTGTAAAGAAAAAAAAATAATACTAAACCTAAAAGAGCCAGCAAAAATAAAAATTTTCTTCTTGAATCTTTTCCAAAAAGAATAAAACCTTGAACTCAATCTTAAGGAAAACTATGTAATTTTATATCAGCAATTTATTCCTTAAAAGTAATTTAAGATGATTTTCCAGTCAGGCCTGGCTACCACCTCGAGCGAGGCATATTAATTCCCTTAAAAACGGTGTGACTGCAATGCGCGCGCACTGTCCAGCACTTGTCATTCCGGAAAGACCAAAATTGCTATTCAACCACATTATAAATAAGTTAATAATATTAATCAGACTGCCGTCATTGTCCAAATTATGCTGTTACCATTGAAAGGGGTATCGTCATCATCAGGATTGAGAGAGAGACTCCCAAACCAGGAGCCCCCATGAACAACATTATTGTGTGTTGTCCGTACTGGGAATTGGGCGAACGTCATTCAATTGCCGGTAATCAACGGAGTATGCGCCATTTCCATTAATTTGCTGATAGCTATGTCGAAGAACATCATCAATTTGGATCTTTGGGTTAAGCTGAGTTATTATTCGTCTTAGTAACTTTCGAGGGGATTATCTTAGTGGCTTTCAATAGTCAGTTCATTTCGTTGTTGTTGAGGAACAAAACTAAAAGTATGCTTGTTTGTTTATTTCTTATTGTTGTTTTTTATTTTATTTATTTTTTATTCTCAAGTCCATATATTTTTACATGGTCGTCATATGATGATGCTACTAGACGAGCTAGATGAGATTTGATGGAATAAAATTGTTCATTGCTATAAAAGATCTTGGCAATAACAGACTGTGAAAACTTTAAATAATGTGGAACCAACCGATGACCGCACAATCAACATCCCCAATGAAAACAAAAACAACAACGGGAGGCAAAGTAAATTTTAGCCATGTCGCGGACTCTTTAACCTGCCACATATGTCCGTTCATTTGAACTATATAGGCTTCTCAAACTATACACAGCCTGATGCTTTTATATGGCGGCTCAAACTGGAATAACTCACTTGGCTCAAATAAATTGACTCCAATTCCGCCCAATGAAGACACAATAATCGCCCTGCGTCGAGTGGCAATTGATGCCTTTAAGGAACAAAAAAGAAATTGCCTTTAGTAAATGGCCCCTCTCTATTCAACAGAATCGATGTCAATAGATTTTAATCGTTTCTGTTCATTTTTAGTTTCTTCGTTTTTTACAAGTGAAACTTAAATAGGCGAATCTTCTCTAGTGGAAGGAATTGATAAATAAAATTCACTTGAATATGACGTGCACCACCGAAACAAACATTCACAATTTAGCCAATAATAATATTGAAATTTAAGAGAGATGTACTCCACAAAATGTAGCCCACCACCACCCATCCTCCTTCTTATCAAAGAGAATTAATTTATTGATTTATAATTTGTCCTACTAAAACTATAGTTTCTTTTTTTTAGTTTTAGTTTTAGTTTGAGTTTTAGTTTTTATTTGGATGACACACGAAAAGTTTCCGTAGTCAAGTTCAGTTCAAATGCGGTTTTATTGGCTTTGATTGACTTCAATTGCCATCTATTGCGGCCTATTTGCTAACATTTGTGTTTAGGTTCGTAATGTCATTGTGCTTTTCTTTTTCTTGAAAAAAAAACCTTGCAATGCATTCGAAGTTCTACCATTAAGACCAGCATTTACAACAATAGCACCAATGATAACAACAAAAAAAAAATCTCTTTATCTTAAATTGATTTAGGGGGTAAACATCATAAATTGTTAAAAAAAAAAACCAAGATATGATTTGGTTTGATTAAGTAAATGGAAAACAAAATATCTACGTACGATCTTCTACTATGCGAGCACGACGAGTAGTTCACATAATCATAGAAAAGATTACACAAGAACGAACCAACCATCATTTAGTAGGACCGATTTTCTGTTATCAGTTCAAAGGAGAGATAATACAATTTGTGCTATTCGAGTATTTCTTTTGCAAAAAATTTTAAGAAATTCATGGGAGAGTTTTCAAACTCCATAGAGCCATTGATTGAGTTACCAAATTTTTTTTTTACCATAGTAAAGTTTTCAAAATGTTACAAAAAATAGTTGCAAATTGAAGTTAAGACCCATGTCAGTTTTTATCACGAATTCATTTGGTTTGATCTCTTGATAAAAAATCACACTTTTCGACTGTATAAAATTCCAAGCAGGAGTAAAAAAAATTAATAAAAATTCTTCGAAGTTTTTATCACACCTTGTGATAATCGGAAATTTCATATATTTTTTTTTTTTTTGATTTTGTAATTTTAACACAAAAAAAATGATCTGAACATACTCGAGCTTCAGTTTTTTGCTTTAATAAAAGAACAAATAATTCTGCGGATAAAGCAAAACAAAACAAAACACTTCTAAGGCCAATGGTATGGTCCGTCGAGGTTCCATAACCCAATCAGCATGAGTAGGCTACCGTAAACGAATAGAACAGGAAATCAACATAAAAATGCACATTAATTATTTATTAATTAATTTTAGCTTATATCATTAATATCATTAAATAATAGCATTGATTATCACCGGAAAACTCGCATTATGATCGCAATCACTACAAATTCAATTACCCAGTAATTGGGCTACGTGCGCGGCGAGGCGCTCTCACTATAGAATGGTTTTAATTATTCTCTGACAATGATCTGAATTTTATCAATTCGAAAAATCTATGCTATTTCAGAAAATTTATTGATTTGTACAGAAACTGACAGTTTTATTTAATTAATAAAATGACGTGTCTCAGATGGTCTATAAATCATTGGTCCAATGAAAAAACTTGAAGGTCTATTTTGAGAACCCACCAGTATCGTACTTGTACTTTTATTTCCGCTCTAATTCTTATTTTCAATTATGAACCTTAGTTGAAAATTTTTATCAAGGGAATGAGAGAAATAATTTAAGGTGAGACTTTCATAATTTTATAAGGTAAATCCAAGTGATTTTAAAGGATTTTACTAAAACGTTGGAAAGAGAATTTTCCATAACAGAAAGTCAAAGATTTTGGTTTTTTTTTTTATTAAAAGGGTTTGAAAATGATGGGTTGAAACTTTTAGCATGATAGCCCTTTTATAAAAAGGAATACAAAATTTATCCTGAAACAGCAACTCTAATTTAGAAAGTAAAATATCCATCAAATGATTTTAGTGAAAAATTATGGCATCTTGCAAAGCTGTTAACTAGGGCCGCTATTCTTTTTTTTATCTTTTCCATGAACGATTTTTTTGGAAATTTCTTATTCTTTGATAATATTTAAGTGAATATAAATTTCTTTACTAATAATAAGATAGAACCTTAATATTTTTATAAGGTAAATCCTAGCGATTAAGTCAATTTTTTGTTTTTTTAAAGGATTTCACTAAAACATTGGAAAGAAATTTTTACATGAGAAGTCATCGATTCCTTTTTATCGACGTTAGAGGTAAAAATGTAGTAAAATTAAAATTAAAATTTTTTTTAAGTAAAATTAAAATTTTACTAAAAGCATCTGAAAAGGATTTGTTCAAGTTTCTAGCAAGTTAGTCCTTTAATAAAAGAGAGTATAAAGTTATTCTGAAATAGCAGCTCTAAGTTAGAAAGTAAAAAATCTATCAAAAGATTTTAGTGAAAAATTATGGAATCTAGCAAAGCTGTCAATTACGGCCACTATTCTTTTAATGACTTTTCTCATTGTTACATTTTTATAACATTTGAGTGAGTATAAATTTCATCATTAATAGTAAAAGGGTACTCAAATTTTTAATTTAATTAATTTTTGTATTTATTTTTCATAATTTCAAAAGGCGTTCACATAAATTGTTGTTCAATGAATTTTGGCTCATATTTCTTTAAGTAGATCATTAAAAAAGTCCCAAAAAAAAAAAAATTGAATTTTTATTTCTTCCTTCTGGATAGCAGGGCACCTATCATTTATTTCTTCCTTCTTTTGAAATTGTTGTAATTTTTTTTTTTTGTACATTTTCCAATATTTATGACCAATTTACAAATGTTTTGTGCTTGACTCTTGTAATCAAGCCAAGTGTTTACGTTAAAGACGAGCTTTTAATTAGAATTTCTTGATGATGATAAAACCAGGCTAGTAGTAGAATAATGGACCCTAAATTGATCTTCCTTACTCTCACCCTACCTCTCCGGCCATTTATCCTTTCAATGATACTTATACAATTCGTGTAAATTCCCTTCCCCCTTCCCATTATTTCCTTATGTTTTTACTTAATAATCAGAAGCCGATCAGACCTAATTAAAGCAAGGCGCTGTAAACTCAAGTTAACAGGTTAAAAAAGAGAAGACGAAAAAAAATTCAAGAAAAGGAATATTTTTATGTGTAGAAGCTCAAAAGGAAAAAGAACAGGAGAGAGAGAAAAAAAAAATAGGAACATAACAAAAAAATGGGAAAAACAAAAACCATCCCAATTTTATCCCAAAATCCAAATCACGATCTTCGGTTTCATGAAAAACTCTAAGGAGAAGGCAATTTAAACTAAAAAAACAAAAAAAATGTAAGTAAAATGAAAATTAAAATAAAACATAAAACGAAACTCAAAATTTATTGCCATGCGGGCCATATACTCGTCGTATAAGACCATTGATCCATCCAGGTATAAGGAACAGGTAAAAAAGACGACCAGAACATCAAAATCAAGGTAAAAGGTAAATAAAACAACCGAAAAATCCGGTTTAGTTAAGAGGTGATTTTATGTAATTCTCCTCCTTCTCTGATCCTACTATACAGTAAATACCTGACATCAACCATTTATATTATTTTTTGAACCTCGGATTTTTGGACCCTTTTCAAAATAACAATCCTACACAGAAACCTGAAAGCATCGCATTTTATTCCTGAAAAAGAAACCATCCTATGATCATCATCCTCTCTAAAGTCTAAAAGAAATCAAGGAACAAAATATACACTCCATTCGTCGTGTACGTTAACATAATCTACCTGTAGAGCTGTACCTGTAGCGTATTTTGTTTTGTATGATGTGGACCATTCTATGCTTGGACTTGTATATTTCAAGATCATCATCATGGGTTCGGGGTTGACATATAACCTTACTAAAGAAAGGTTTTCCAGACGGAACTCCATCAGTCTTTGGAACAATTGAAGTAATAGAGGCTATAGGGAAAATACAAAAAAAAATATGTTAAAAAAAAAAAGGAAAGATGGGTTGTTTGTTTGTGTCGTCGTTGGGTTTTTCTTCTTTGGTTGTTTTTTGGTTCCATTATCATCATCATCCTCATCATCATCATCATCATCATCCATGGTTTATTTTTCAGATGGTACACACATGTGTTGCAGCGTATTGTCTTGATTTCTTTTATTTTTTCATTACAAAACTGTTTTCTTATCAATAGAACGTTTACA
Source organism: Holcocephala fusca (assembly GCA_001015215.1). NCBI lineage: Eukaryota > Metazoa > Arthropoda > Insecta > Diptera > Asilidae > Holcocephala > Holcocephala fusca. The sequence continues at coordinate 15,023 of JXPE01028097.1, forward strand.
GCACTATGCACCTGCATTTTGGGTTCAATAAAAATTAAATTAAGACAAAAAACAAAAAAATGTTTACTACCTTTAAGGAAAACCATTGAAATTTTAATCCTGTCCATGAATTATTTTTTATATGTAAAGTAATTTTGTGTTAGGAAATTAATGAAGTGATGAGATTAGATTGATTTGATTGAACTTCAATACAAAATTTTTTACAAATTGCATTTTTAAGATTCTATGAAATTCTCAAAAATTTTTTTCAAACAACCTTTAAAATTGCTTACTTTGGAATTAATTTGGATCGAACTTCTTCCATAATCTTCCAAGAAGCACTGCACTGATCTTGTCTAGCGATCACTTCAAGATTTTCAGAGATTTAATAGATGATTGCATTTTTAAGATTCTATAAAATTCTCGAAAATTTTTTTCAAGACACCTTTAAAGTTGCTTACTTTGGAATTAATTTGGATCGAACTTCTTCCATAATCTTCCAAGAAGCACTGCACTGATCTTGTCTAGCGATCACTTCAAGATTTTCAGAGATTTAATAGATGATTGCATTTTTAAGATTCTATAAAATTCTCGAAAATTTTTTTCAAGACACCTTTAAAGTTGCTTACTTTGGAATTAATTTGGATCGAACTTCTTCCATAATCTTCCAAGAAGCACTGCACTGATCTTGTCTAGCGATCACTTCAAGATTTTCAGAGATTTAATAGATGATTGCATTTTTAAGATTCTATAAAATTCTCGAAAATTTTTTTCAAGACACCTTTAAAGTTGCTTACTTTGGAATTAATTTGGATCGAACTTCTTCCATAATCTTCCAAGAAGCACTGCACTGATCTTGTTTAGCGATCACTTCAAGATTTTCAGAGATTTAATAGATGACTTTTAATTTCATTTCAATATTTTTGTACCCAGAATTCTAAATTGAATCACTGACATTGTCTTATGATTGATGAGAACGAAAAAAGATTTAGGTGAAAAAGATTACTTTTCGTACTCCAAGTTTAGGAAACAAAAATCACAAATTTTGTGGATTTATTTACTAATCCATTTGATTTTAGGGAAGGATCAGAAGATATTACAAGGATTAGAAAATAATGAAAATATGTATGGTCAAATTTTATATATTGGTTTTGTTCAAGTATTTAATCAAAAGAAATCTCAAGGATTTAAAGGATCAAAATCAATCTTGTTCGAAGTAAATTACATTGAGATGAATATACGGTAGATATTTAACTTCGTAGTCAAATTTACTCGTTAGGAGTAGTAGTAGTAGTAGTAGCAGTAGTACTATACTTTTTTAATTCTTATCTAAAAAAAATATTTACTTATTTTTATTGATTCAGTCATAATCTTCAATGTTAGTAGATTAAATCAATTTTCATCAATACAATCATTGTTTTCTTGATTTTACAATCGAATTTCTTGTCTAAAAATTTTTGTGCTAATATGAAAAGCTAATATTGTAGAAAAGAAGGCTATCTGATATCAAAGCATTTTTGGTGAATTATGGCTTTATTTTAAGTGCAAAAGATAAAATACTTAAGTGGAATTAAAGAAGGATAATAAAAAATGTAAAAACAAAATGCTATTATTAACTTCTTATCAGTTACACTTAAGTACCCTGCTTGACACTATTAGTCGTGAAAATTATCTTAAGTGCGATGTTTTTTTTTTGCTTAATTTTCGCGCTTGTTTTCAACCCTTAAAAATTTTCTAATTAAAAAAATTGGTAAATGGTAAAATGCGCGTGTGAACAATGAAAAACACAAAGAAACCACCAAATCAAAATATTTCATCGTTAACCCTTTGGATATGATTTATTGTCAATATTTTTCCATCTGGATTTATAAAATTTAAGCCAATAAAATTCACAATGATCAAAACGAAAATTTTTTATCAAATAAAA
>JXPE01028137.1:0-10324 GCA_001015215.1 Holcocephala fusca
CTAATAACATGATTGCCATGAATTACGCACGCTAGCACCTTCTAGTTGATGATCTAATTATGTTTATTTTTTAATTTTCTTCTGGTAGCGACAACCACATCACACCTCACCACCAACTGCCACACAAATAGAGCAATTATGACTTAAACTTAAAAGATCCTGCAATCTAAGTGTGCCTTTAAATTTTGTTCTATGAAAAACCTTGCCAACTAACACTTACTAAAAGTAACTAACTTATAGCGACTTGTGTTAAAAATAATCGTCTTTTATTTCTCTAAATGTCTAATGTCTAAAATCATGGACAGTTACAAATTCTCCAAAAATATATTGAAAAATCGATTTAAATACTGTGAAAATGTCCAAAACGAATTCCATCATACACGAAGAAATGTAAATCAAATCTTTCACATTCCATGTTGTGTTTGCTTTTATGCACGCCTTGCATCGTCACATGCACTCACTGACGTCTAATTTGATTTTATATCTCTTGTTTAGTTTTGCAGCAGTCCAATCACGTGTTAAGTTTTTTTCATTTTCAGATACAACAAAACGAATAAATCGATAAATAAAAATAAAAATAACAACTGGCCTCGGATACGGTCCCATGTTGCTGTTAATGGTGCAGTAGCCTCGCACTTTATGGAGCCCTAACTAAAAGTTCTTCGTACATTTGGACTTGACTTAGATTTCTTTCTCTTATCATCATCGGCTTGACAAGCTTTAAAAATTTTCCAAATCTTGTGAAATGAAAATAATTTAGTCGCACCCAAGCTGAATAAATTTATCGATCGAAAAATTATAAAAGTTTTTTTCTTGTAAGATTAATAATAAAAAAAAACTAAACTAAAAGGTTATAAGAAGAGAAGAGGAAAAGAAGGGAATAGTGAAATGGAAGATAAATTAGTCCTCAACCTTCATAGTCGCCTTTGATGGCCATTATTTTTATTCGCATTGAGGGGTCGCTCTAAACGATAAAAATAGAAAAAAATCGATTATCACTCGAAGCATTCTTTTGCTCTATGGCGACAGTAAATTCAAAGGAAATAGGACAACAGTTTCAAGATGATGAAAGGAGAAAATTCCAAGCCTCCTTAAAATAAGGAACCTTTTAAGTTTCGTGATAAGAAGCTTTTTGATTAGAAATTTCAACTAAAATTTACTAAGGAAATTTTCTTGTTCAAAGTGCATAAAGTAAAAACAGTTGACACTCAACAAATTCTATTTTATCGTTTTTCTATTTACTTCTGCACACTCATAGATAGATGCGCGATATTCACCCTTATCACTTATTAATATTTTTCTAAATAAACTTCAATATCGCTAGACACAAGCCATTCGAGATATGAAAAAAGACCGCTTGCTATCAGTTTCAAGTGTTTACAATTTTCAAATAAAATTTGATAAAACTCGTTTTTCTAATGGGAAAAAAATTTTAGCAATAATTTTATTTGCAATGCGTTTTTAGACTATATCGGGAATTTTTTAGAATAAATTTTAAATTCAAATCAGCATGCTTGCAAGATTGGAAGATCAACAAAAGCAGATTCTTAGAAAAATTATTGAGAGCGGTAAAATAATGCCTATATAAATTTTTACCAAAAAATCACAGCATTTTCTATGAAGGACAAAGAAGTAATCAATAATAAACAAATACCTCCTATGAGTTTATATGGTCCATTTTCAGTTTTAAATAGAGGAATCAGGACAACGACGATTTACATTCAAAGAATATTGGAAGAATTCGATTAACTTTTAAAAATTACTTGAACAAATGAAGGAAAAGTATCCCACCTAATCATTGCTTTTTCACATCTGGTTTACCTTAATCAGCCTTCATCTAAATCTAACAAAAGAAAATTGAGTAAATTCCTAAATAAAATACGTACATTTTACTAACTTTCAAAAATCCCTTAAACAGCTCTAAATTTTCCGTAAAAGCCTCAATTGCGACCAAAAAACATATCCGAAGGCACATGTCAATACCATCGCAGCTCAATTCACTAAGCCTAATTGACAGGCATCGCAGCAATCGGATTGCATTGATTCATTGCCATGAACTGTTTACAAAACATCGTCCGAGTTGTTTCGACTTTTTCTATTAAACACATTGCAGGCTACATGTAAACAAGTAAGGCAATAAAGGCACGTCCGACAGTGTGGCTACTAGCTAGATATCGGTCTCGGGGCATATCAACAAACCATTAATCGATAACTTCAATGAAGTCTCACTAATAAAAACCTAAAATAAAAATTAAAAAAACATATGTGGAGTGCGAACAACAAGTCAACCGCTTAAAGGGGTGTGACTTTTACACAAGTAGAGTGACTGGGAAGGCATTTAACTTGCTATGCTATCAGAGAAAATTAATAGCCTCGAAGAAAAGATAACCACAATCTACGGGGAATACTTGCGATACCATTCAGAAATTGTTACAAAATTTATTGAACAAAATCATATCCACCCTATAATTCTCTGCTACACGGCTACACGCTACATAGGCCATTTCGAGACAAATGGAAGCAATTCTTTCTCAAACTAATCGCGCCATTTCCATCAAGATGAGCTGCTTCTTATTTTAAAATTGTGACTAAAGATAATTGAAGCAACACAATCAACGTAAGGTCAGAGAAATCGATACAAATCCGATTTTCATGCACAAATTAAATTAATGGAACACTTTAAAAAAAAAAAAATAATAGCAAAACAAGAAAAATTTCAACAAGAAAGAACAAAAATTCGAAAAACCTACTTGACTAGAGGGCATACAATGGAGGTTGACCTTCCGCTCCACTGATGCCCCTCACTTTTCCCTCTTGTTCTGTAAGTGATGTTTGTTGCAAGCCGACTTAGTATTGAAATGTTCTAATTTTCCAAGCAAGAAAAATAAAAACGATGTTGGAAGAAAACCGCTGAATCAGCGCTGACTCGAATTAAAAATTTCACACAGATGGCTGATTGCTGCTAAAAATAAATTTACAACATCGCAATGCGTGTGGTAACTTGACGAGCCACCTAGAGAGATGCTTTGATGCTGACTTTGGCTCCTACAATTCTTTTCAAAGCTCCTCGATTTCAATAAAATGAAAAACGCAAAAAAAGCACACAAGAAACGGAAATCTTATAAAAACTGGATATGCTTAAAAAAAAAAAAACTTTCAATAATTTTTTTCCGCTTTTTGGCAAAAATTTATTGATTCACTTCTTTTCTCTTTTTTCTTCTTTTTAAGCACTTTTTAAGTCTTAAGAGAACAAATGATAAACATCAAGACGACCCACTTTTTTAAGTAAAATTTAAAACATTTATTTCTCGCTTTTTTTTTCGATGACGGGAATCCAGACGACAAAGACTGTGCGAAATTCTCTCCAGAATTTTGTAAAATGCACCCACAAAGGAAAGTTTTTTTTCTTTTTTCAAAATCAAATCACAGCCCGTTGCTGTTGCAGCTGCTGCATAAGATTTTAAACCGGGTTCGTTGGTAAGTTCAAAATCTCCACGCCAAAGAAATAAGACACTCGCGCAAAGACCGTCTTTTTCCCGTTAAGAAAGAAACGATTTTGCTCAGCTTTTACTTAAAAAAAAAAAAAAAATTTTTTTTTTAATCCGGTTTCAAAGAAAAACAAAAGCACTGCAAATGCAACCAGAGACAATCCAGCTGATTTTTTTTCACCACATACGCGTAGAAGGGATACGCGGATAAGAAGAGTGGAGTTGAACACCAATCCAACACGACATTACACCAACAACATCAACAAGAAAACATAAAAACATAAAAATTTAAAAGAAAAAAATAAATCAAGCGAACCGGGAGCAGATCTTCACTTCTACATTCACCGAATTTATGTGAGGTGCTGAAGTGAACTGCCTGCTGCTAACTGAACTAAACTGGAACTGAAACTGGAACTGGTATGGCAACTGTCCTCAGGTTTCGTTTCGCACTCTAGCTAAGCTCCCCAGAACAGAAACAGAACTGAAACTGTCGACTGAACGACAAATAGTTGGGTCCGTGATGTTGTCTTTTATGTTTCCCCCAGTAAACGAGTCATTCACACAAAAACACTCTTAAGAAAAACCAACTGGAAAACAATACAAGGGATTGGAACTTGGTGTTTCATGCCGCGATTCGCGAAAGAAATAGATAAAAGTCACCGACTCACCAACTCACCAGCTTACCAGCTTATAAGCTTACCAGCTCACCAGATTACCACCGGTCACCTGAACTAGTCAGCGGACGGGACTAGGACGGCAGTTATTTTCACGTTTCGAGTACACAGCAACGTCAACGGCAAGTGGAACAAGTCAAATTGATGCTTAATTGGTTCAACGGTGTGTTGTTTGGAGACAATAAACTGAACTAATACAAGGCCCGAGAAAAACGGCCTTATCCACGTTAAAATTGACCCAAGGCGAAACGACCTTTTCGCGTTTTATTTTGGGGGATATTTCCTACGTCAGTAAATTGCTTTCCGCCCCTAATGGAGACCATTGAAACGAAAAAGAAAATAGCCCACAACGTCTTTAAACGCAAAAACAAACAAACAAAGTAAAATTAGAATTATGCAAAGCTTTTGCACTTATGGAAGAATTTTCATTTGAATTTAAAGGTAATTGAGGGCAGTTCCCTTACGACACTTTCGCAGGTGATGGGCAGCATGCAATGCAGAGCACTTGCCAGAAGTACTTTTTAATAGTAGGAAGTTCAATAATTTCCGTTGATTTGATGAAAGCAAGAAACTACAAATGTCTGGCAACAAGTGCATGCATAGATAGGATGCTGTTGATGCATGACACATTTTTATGAAAATTCCTTTTGCAAGCTATTTGAAAGCAAACAAACTTGGTTTTTTTTTTAATTCTAACATTAAGTCCTTGCGAAATATTGCTTGCTGTTAAAAGCTGCCTACTTTCCATGAAATTATGACTCGCTGCACAAACAGAATATAAAATCGTCACCTAACTTAAGTAAGCACTTTTAAGGATGCTAAAAGAAAAATTGCATATTACCATTATCCTTTCTTTTTTTTTTAGAAATCTATGCCGTGATGATTTTACTTATGTGCTTTTAAATTGGCACGGTCAAGGTGGCTTTAAGACCTGTCCCAAAGTTTCCAAATTAAGAACTCACGAACGGCAATTTAAGTTCACTACAATTTAAAAAATCCTTAAATTCGATTAAGATTTTTAAATTTTAATAATAAAATCTTCCCAACACGAAAATGAGTTAATAAGCTCTCGGTGTAACATAAAGGTAAGGAATCGTACTTACACGTAGAAAATGGAAATGGGTTACAAAACGATTTTGAATTTTTCAAGTTACTCATATCAAAGTATTGAAGAAAACAAAAATGTAATCATTTTAAAAATATCTGGTACATCCGGAAAACGATCGCAATTACTGTCTTTTGCTAGATTAAAATTACCAAGGTAAACAAGTAAAAGTCGCTCAGTTATGTAATAGAAGCGCCGTCAACTTCNCAAAGTATTGAAGAAAACAAAAATGTAATCATTTTAAAAATATCTGGTACATCCGGAAAAGGATCGCAATTTAAGATATCCCGATTTTATTTTTATACTTCACAAGGACAAACAATTACTGTCTTTTGCTAGATTAAAATTACCAAGGTAAACAAGTAAAAGTCGCTCAGTTATGTAATAGAAGCGCCGTCAACTTCCCCTTTATTTAAACCCCGAAAAAATCTCTGCCAATGACCTTAATTCTTACCGCACATAATCGGACATAGAGACCTTAGCTTTTCATGTCTACTAAGAAATAAACAGCTTAATATTTTTGTCTTGTAAGCTCTTCTAGCACTTCCTAATATACAAATGTTATGTCCTGGACTATTTTCACATTTTTATTTAACGATTCAGCGACTGGAAGATAAAATAGCTGTTCGTATGTTAAAATCGCTTTTATAAATCGCCAATATTAATTTAGGTATTGAATTGAACCTTCTAACTGAAGAAGAGTAAACTTTTAAAATAAATATTGCAGATCAGAAGTTTATATTGTAAATATAATGCTAACATCGATTTCTCATAATTTCCTTTCTCTTGGAACTTTTAATGATTCAAAAAAAGAAAAATTCAGCATCTAAAAAAACTACCCTTAACTTAATTTAAGGATAAATTTCCAAGGCTAGTTGAAAATCACAAATTTTTTTTGAATACGAACTGAAATCTGGAATTTGTACAGTTTTATGTTATTTTCAGTAAAGTGCTAATTGGGCGGCAGCTCTATAAGATCATTTTATTTTAAGTGAAATACAAAACGGAAATTGTCATTAAACAATAGCCGACTTTTATAGTAGGCCCACATGGCAGTATAGTTTACACCAATTTACCAATTGTACCACAAATTGTCCAAATAGTGAACACATCGGTTCCAATTACTAATTCATCCTTTACAAATTCTCTTATTAGCGTGTAAAAATAATCAGCGATCATGCCAAATTGTTCAATTAATAAACACAGACTGAAAATACCTAGGCTTGATGCAACATTGGTGCTAATATTTATTAGAGTTAGCCAATTATTAATTTCCGTATAAAGGCGGATCAGCATGATCCCGATAATTTTATAAACATAACATCAATTACAAAATTTTCTACTTGCTATTTAGCCCGATTTTTTTATCATTAGGAGTTTCTTCTTTTAGGATAAATACTTGAAATTCTACAACTGTTCCAGCTAAGAAAATATTAAAACTAAGCGTAAGCATTTCGTACTTAAAAAAGGGTGGACTGGTATTCTGACCAGAGCAAAAATAAATAGAGCACTCTAGCTTATATTCAACTCTAAAAAAGCGGTGATCTTTTCAAAGTTGAAAAATCTCAATTTAGTAAATCAGAGTCAAACTGGATTTTTATCAATTTTCAATATCAAATAGCAGATAACAAACCGTCAAATAAATGTTTTTTCAAGATTCTAGAAAACACGATTGTAGTACTATTTAAGGAGTAGTTTTTCATTTCGCGAAAAATCTTTAGAAAAAATTATTGTACAGTAAGATTGCTACCAGGACTGATACTGAAAAGCACTATCAATTTTTTACATTCTTTTAAAAATGGAAAAAATATTTCCTCTTACACAACAAATACAAAACTTTTTTTTTTTAAATATTAACAAGCTATAATTAAATAAAATTGTAATTTGTTTAGAAGTCTTACCTTGCCTGCCTGTCTCCCCGTGATTCACGGGTTTCTCTTCCTTCACGGCGCTGCATACTGCACCAGTAGCAATCAAAACTGATGAGTGATTTTTATTCACTCAAAATTAAAAATTTGTGCAACTAATTTCTGCCTTAATTTCTGCAGGACGTAAATTTAGCAGTTCCTTAATTTCTTATTACTTTTTGTTTTGTTTATAAATTTTACACAATAAATAGTTCTCTTCTTAATTATTTTATTTTTACAATGAAAAACTATTTTTTAAATAATGCACGCAATCTCTTAGGAACCTAAGCCGACCAAGGACCCTTATCCAGGTATTTTTTCTATCTATGTACAACGGCTTATTGGATCGAAAGGTTCGATACGGTGCGCACTTATTTACAATTTTATTTATTATTATTTTATTTTTTACACAGTCACTTCCGTTTGAATACACAAATTATATTTGCATTAGTTTCTCCAATCAAAGGTGAATCCTTGACAAATAAAGATTTTCTTATTTTAATTAAAAATAAAACAAATCAGCCGGGATGGAGGTACGAAATTCAACGGACGACAAGCACACACATTAAATTTTATAAAGGAAAAAACAAAAAAGTTTGTACGAAACGGAACAATGTTGTCGGTGTTTACGAATATTTTTGTTAGTTGAAAAACAACTCTTATTTTTATATTTTTTTTTTTTTAAATAAAAGGAAAACTGAAGGAATGGCTGTAAATCTGAAAACCAAATTTCAAATTTTGGTTTGGAAGAAGGTACAAATCAGTGACGATGACATTTTTTGTCAGTTGTCCTTTCTGTCACAAAAAGGTTGCTTAAGTTTTTCACTTTGCTTTGAAATTTTTCGTGGCGGCTCTTGCGCGCTCTTGTGATTTTACAATTTTTTTTTTTTTTGTTCAATTTCCTTTCTAGTTTTTTTTAGTTACTTAAACACTTTTCATGGGAGTTATTACTTCCGCATATTTTTCATTTGTCAAGTTTCCTTAATTAACTTTTTGTACAAATCAAAACGTAAAAATATTGAAAAGTTTAAGCTGCCACGTAACTTTTTCTAAAACCTTTACCCGATATTTTGTGAAGCACTTTGTTAACTTCCCATTTGAAGTTATCTGGAAAAGAAAAGAAAATAATTATTAGATTAGAATTGATAATAAAAATTAATNGAGTTATTACTTCCACATATTTTTCATTTGTCAAGTTTCCTTAATTAACTTTTTGTACAAATCAAAACGTAAAAATATTGAAAAGTTTAAGCTGCCACGTAACTTTTTCTAAAACCTTTACCCGATATTTTGTGAAGCACTTTGTTAACTTCCCATTTGAAGTTATCTGGAAAAGAAAAGAAAATAATTATTAGATTAGAATTGATAATAAAAATTAATTGCAAAGAGCGTGTTTAGACTAGAACACGAGTTTCATAAACAAAAAAACAAAAAAAACAAAGCACTCACTCACATTACTCGTGCTTAAAGGAAATTAATGAAATATTCACATAAAGGATGGGACCATTTCTATTAATTAGAATTCGATTAATGATAAGCTTTTGTTACTCTTCAAGCACTGAAAAATCAATTGCTAGACCACCTAAGACCACAAAAGATTATGAACTCAAAATTCTCCTACCTAGGATATCAGTTTCGAACTTTGGTTTCTTTAAAAGATAAAAACGAATGAAGATGGGAAAAAGGTGCGGCCAAATTCTAATATTCATGTCCAGACTTAAATAGTTACAATATTGAAGATGACAATTTAAAAGTTAAAATAAAAGTAAAATCCTAACAAATTGATAAAAATACCATCCAGAGCGCAAACTGCACTCTTTTCTAGGATTCATAGCTTGCATTTATTCCTTTAAATAAACTGTTCCAACTAGTAAAGATATCCCTAATGTTTTAGTTTAAGCCCAAGATTATTTGTGGTACAAAATATATTTTAATTAAGAACCGCCTTAGAATACGATGTAGTCGAAGAGGTCAATATAAGAAACAGATTACTTGACATGTCGGAGGTAGACAGATCTACACCGATTTCCCACAGATGAGAATAGTTCCTAAAAACTTTCTTGCAGATTGACGCTTTACAAAACTAAATTTTGCTTTGGATATTTAATTTTATTTGTGAGATTTATTTTTAGGATAATATTTAAGCAATTGTTTCAAAGACTACTAGGTTCCACACCTAGTAGGTGTCTGCGGCCAATCAAGCAAGCCAATATTGATCGAAAAATGTTTAAAAGGGATAAAAGCTTAAATATTAAGCCATAAATTTTCTTGTAACTATTCGAAGATTACACAAACTACTTGGATATTGTTTAAAGAAATTAATTAAAATGTTTATCCAAGCAAAAAACTCCGTTGCAACCATGAGGAACCTATAAAATAATTTCAGAAAGATAGCTACGAAATGTATTTGTAAATTTTTCATTTTAAAATTTCCATTGAAAATTGAAATGTCAAATGCTGGGGTAGTTAAGGTTTTTTGGCTCAAAATTGAAATATATCTGAAATTTTATTTATTGCATTAGAGTTTTCAATATCATTTCAATATTGATGATATATTTTTGAGCATAATCTTAACTACCATAGAATAAATANTTCAGAAAGATAGCTACGAAATGTATTTGTAAATTTTTCATTTTAAAATTTCCATTGAAAATTGAAATGTCAAATGCTGGGGTAGTTAAGGTTTTTTGGCTCAAAATTGAAATATATCTGAAATTTTATTTATTGCATTAGAGTTTTCAATATCATTTCAATATTGACGATATATTTTTGAGCATAATCTTAACTGCCATAGAATAAATATTCGTACGTTTAAATTTAGCTACTACTTAATCAAGTTCTTCTTTGGCTATTTCCTTTCCTCAAGATTCTGATTGAGGACCACTATTAATATTAGAATTTTGTTTTTTAGTAAAGTTTTACTAAAGTAAAAGCTTACAACTAACGAAAAAAGAATCCGCCATTTCAATTCGACATAGCAAGTGTTTGCGTGGTTTGGTCAATTTTCCCCTTATTCACTTGACTTCGTTTCGAAATTGGAACTCTTTTTTAAGGCCTTTTAAAGCAAAACAAAGAGAAACAACTAAGGGTTGGAAAGATTATCCACAGCCTAGTCTAGTTGTCTGGTAAATTAAAATGGTCTGCTTACAA
>JXPE01028137.1:20399-32910 GCA_001015215.1 Holcocephala fusca
ATCATTAAAAAGTTAACGAGACGGTAGGAAAATTACCGTAAAATCATTTAAGCAATCTGAGCGTCAAAAATTGCGAGTGGAAATATTTAGAACTGAGAATGAGATATTCACGTGCATTTTTGACAGATGTCAATATGTGAGGTTACATGATTTTTGGTAAACATTGGTGGCAGTTGGAAAAAATACTTGAGAAATGGGCAAAATGAAGAAAAATTACGTTATGCTAGTAAGTGTTAGTCTTCAGAATAATTTATTTAATTCCCAGAAATAATTTTCTACACGTATATTTGAAGATTTTCTTCAAATTAATCCTAAAACAACGTGGTGAAAATAATATTTAAACTGCTGAAATAAATGAAAGTTCGTTCAAAGAAAAGCAATCCAACCTTTTCAAGGTATTAAAGTCAACTTTTATCGCATATAAAATATGCTAACGCTTATATAAAACATATTAAAGTAATAAACGTTTTGGGTACATTTTCCTTTGATTTTAAAGAAAGTGTAAATGCCTGTAGGTTATGTTTCGTGCTGCTCTAAAATTGGCGCTAAATTGTGCATAGTTCTGTTTACCTTTAAAAAGCATTCAAAAATCTAGAAGCGTCGGATTTTAAATTCGACTGCTAAGTAAATTGTAGTATTTTCAAGTTACAATTACATCTTAAATTGTTTTCAATGCCCTTTTTCAATATCTCAATTTTATGTTTTAGGAGAGGAGCAATTTTAAAAACGATGAATTTGAGGATGAAACAGAAAACATCTATAACTCTATGACGGAAAGTAATGGCAGCGAAAGCAATCCCAGTGGGGAAGATTCGGATAATAACTGTGATATTACTCAGCCCTTAAGTCAAGATTCAAAAATCGAAAATAAAAAATTTAAAGAAAACAATAAAAGAAAACTACAGCCAGAAATTAGTAAAAATGCAGCAGTGAAGAGAAGCAAATCGAATGCAGAATTATACAAACGTCCGACTGTAGAGGAAATTAATCAACTGCGTGAAACCGAAAACTTGTTTNTATTACTCAGTCCTTAAGTCAAGATTCAAAAATCGAAAATAAAAAATTTAAAGAAAACAATAAAAGAAAACTACAGCCAGAAATTAGTAAAAATGCAGCAGTGAAGAGAAGCAAATCGAATGCAGAATTATACAAACGTCCGACTGTAGAGGAAATTAATCAACTGCGTGAAACCGAAAACTTGTTTCACTCAAATTTGTTTCGCTTGCAAATTAAAGAAATGCTGAGTGAAATTCAAATTAAAGAAAAGTATAAAAATTTTATTAAAAATTGGATTGACGAGTTGAATGCGTTTCTAGACAACTTAGAATCGATGCCGGAAAAAAAACAAATCGATGAAATTAAATGCATTAAAGAGGCTAAAATTCGTGTTCCCTTAGATTTAACGCATTTTAATCTGAAACCCTTGCAATTTCAATTTCTAAAACCAAATGAGAAGGCGTTCTTAATTGGCTCAGCTTCTACGGAGACATTAGTTGGAACACGCCTTGTTATTGATGTGTGCATCTTGATTCCATCTAAAACTTTTCAAAAGGAGGATTATCTCAATCTCGTGTACCATCATAAGAGAGCTATTTATTTAGCTTACTTGGTGAGTAAGCTGAGTACAAGTGAATTCAATTTCAGTGAAGTTAAATTTAATCGTTTTCAAAATGATCCGAATAAGCCTATTATTGAAGTTGCACCAAAGGGAACCAATGTATCAAAAAAAATTTGCTTTAGAATATTTGCTAGTGGAGATGAAAAGTCTTTCAAATTAAGCCGTTTTATCCCTTGGAATAGCAATATACGGGAAAGTTTGTTTGGAGAAATTAGCAAACCAGACGAAGTTGTTTTATATGCCACCCCAAATTACAATGCTTCGGTACTCTTTGACTTGACAATGAAGAAAAATGTACAGATAGCAGAAAAATACCTAACTGGACACAAAAATCTTAAAGAAGGTTTAATCCTATTAAAAATTTGGCTACGGCAAAGGAATTTCGATGTAGGATTTTGTGGATTTGGAGCATATATAATGACCATGTTTACGATTTTTTTGTTTAAACGAAAGAAACTTTACGGCTCGATGAGCAGTTACCAAATTGCTAGAAATGTTTGGAATCATTTAGGTAAGATTTGAAGAGAACTTGTTATTTCCAAGAGAAAAAATATTGGTTATTGGTTATTTGTAGCACTTAGCAGCTGGCATGAAGATGGAAAAGGAATTAGTTTATGTGAAGACAGCTCTGAGCTTAATATGCCCACATTGGAACAAATGCATGCTCACTATGATGTAGTTTTTGTTGATTCGACAGGTTTTCTAAATATCTGTTCTAATCTTTCTTTGGATGTTTATTTGAAAGTTAAGGCGGAATCTCAAAGAGCAGTTGATCTGCTTAATGATAAGAGTGTCAATAGCTTTCAAAGTCTTTTTATGATCAAAATACCAGTTGATTCTCAGTTTGATCATCTGTTCAAGTAAGTTCATAATTTGTTCAATATGTTATTGAATCTCTAATGGAAAATATTCAAAGGATTTGTGGCGAAAAAGTCCTAAATAGAGTCCTTCAAAAGTATAGTGTGGAGGCTGATAAGCACAATTTTGTTGGTTTTTGTTATCCTCAAATTTTGAAATTGGTGTCAAGGTAACGTTAAAGAAAACTTTAAAATTCATCTAAAACTTCTGATTATAATTTTAGAGTACTTCGTAAAGGTTTAAATAGAAGGATTCTCTCTTTAACACCGATAGAAAAAAATTCAGAAGCTTGGAATGTAAGTGAAGGGCCTCCTAAATCACCAGCAAATCTTATTTTTGGAATTATTTTGAATTCTGAAGAAGCTTTTGAAATTTTAGATAAAGGGCCACAAGCAAATGAAGACACAGCCCAAGAATTCCGTAATTTTTGGGGAGAGAAGTCACAGCTCAGAAGATTTCAAGATGGTTCCATAACGGAAACATGTGTTTGGTGTTCATTTTCTGATCTCTTCTCTCAAAAGCGTTTGATTGTAAGGCAAATTGTGCTGCATCTTTTGAAGCGCCATTTTGAAATCAACGAAAGCGAAATATTGTACCTTGCAGATCAGCTTGATAAATGCTATAAACTAAATCAAGCTTTATATTTGTTCGAGGACAAATTTAATGATGCTGAAAATACTTCAGTACAGGTTATTAAGGCATTCGATAACCTCGGAAAAAATTTAAGATCTCTAGAGAATTTATCGCTTGACATTCATTCAATTCAAGGCGTATCTCCTGTGTTTAGATACTGCGATCCTGTTCCCATATTAGGGCAAGGAAAATGTTATAAGGAAGATGATAAGACAATTTTCCAAGGATACAACGTTTTGGAAGGAGTTGTGCAATTAGGCAAGCGCATCTCTCGAAATTAGAAATTAAAATTAATGAAAAATTGATTTTTAGGAATTAGTGGGAAATGGCCAAATGACTTACCTGCATTTCGACGAATCAAAACTGCTTTTCATATTCAAGTAGCACAACAATTGCGAGGGCAATTTAATTTGGAAGCTATTGCAGGCATTGATGTGGTGCACGTCCTCAAGGATGGATACATTTTCAAGATAGAAATTTTTCATCCAAAAGAAATTGCTTTGATGAAAAAACAAAATTCAGATAAAGGATTGACTCAATATATCGACACTCCAGAAACTTTAGAATTGGAAAAAAGGTTGTCCGTTTTGCCTAAGCTAACCAGTGCGCTGCACGGACTGTATCAACGTTATCCAAGTTTCGGTCCTGCTGTAATGATCGCTAAACGGTGGTTGTATTCCCAAATGATGGACAGGTTTTTGTGGCCCGATGAGTGTACAGAGTTACTAATAGCATCGCAATATATGAAAACAGGAGCTTTAGAAGTACCCTGTCAACCGCAGACTGGGTTTTTCCGATTTCTTCATCTACTGGCAGATACAGACTGGCTGCATCAATTTGTTCTATTGAATTTCAATGAAGAAATGAAACGTAAGAATTTCTTGATGTGAAACTGAAATTTTTCATAACTTATTTTTTTTTTTACAGAGGAGGAAATAAATGAGATAGAGAAGAAATTTACTGGAGATCGCACATCGTTTCCATCACTTTTCATTGTAACTTCTTATGACAATAAACATGATGGAATTTGGAGTATGTCTGCTCCAAATGCTAATATTCTGGCGAGGGTAGTGCTATTAGCGCGAAATACTTTAGAACTGCTGCTACCTTCATTTACAAGTGAAGCTCAAGTTAAAATGGAAAACCTGTTTAAGGCATCACTTGAAGGGTACGATGTTATTATTACCCTTAGACCGAACTTAGTACACACTTCCTTGGCTTATGATTTCGATTCTTTGGGAAAGGCTGATATTAAAATAGATGCAACTTTACCAGCAGTAGGTTTTGATCCAGTTCACAGGGGACTGCAGGAATTAAGAGTAAGTTTACTTTAAATGCGCATTCGGCTATTTTCCCTAGGTAACATTTTTTTTTTAAATATAGGAAGGCTATTCTGAATTCGCTATATTTTTTTATAATCCATGCGAAGGAAAGGAAATAGCTGTAATTTGGAAGCCAGAAGTTATGGAAAAGAAAGACTTTAAAACAACTTCGATAAATGGGTGCACCTTAACAGAATCTGGGCAACTTATTTGTAACGTTTGCCAACTAGTTGAAGATTTCAAAGTTGTTCTCAAGAACTTGTACCTCACGATACAAAATAAATCAAATAATTGCGAAAACAAGAGCTAGTGACCATGCATTAATTTCTATTTTTTTTTTTTTTTTTAAATGTTAAAGACTTGTTTATGTTTGTAAGAGTATAAAGATGGTTCCAAAATTTTTTAAATAAATTCTTTTATTTTACAAATTTCATTTACCTAACATTGGTCTGATTTCCATTGGAGTTGGAAAGGCAGAAACAAATTACTTTGATTTAAAAATACTAAATATTTTTCCATATCAAAACTAAATCAGAAGTGTATGAAGAAAGAAAATAGAGAAAAATGTATAGTTGACTGAGTTTAGAGATTCGACTCTACATATCAGACCTAACTCAGTTAATTTAAAATTTAGTAAAGCTGAGCAGGGTTTTTGAATAAATTTTCATGTTTACAGTTTGTAGACCAATGTCAGGATAGACAAGGTTCTTAAACAGTACTTTTGCCACAAAATGGCAAATGAGATATAAAAAGCCTGTTTTTAGAATAATTGTTACATTCAATTAAAAGTTTTCACAATCTTACTAACGTTAACTAAATTAGAAAAAGGAAAGATAGAATCTTGTCTTCCCCTAAATGATTTTCTAAAGTTGTAATATTTTAACAGAACAATTGGCCTTTTAATTGAGGTTTTATTTTTTTAAAAATTCATAGAATTAAAGGCTAGTTCGCAACATATTTACTCTTTTATGAATTGGAAGAGTAATAGAGCTTTGCTTTCCCTCCACAAATTATGATATCCAGCTTTATTTCAATTTTTGGAATCACTTTTAAAAATTAAAAATCATTTACTGTAAATAAAAATCAAAAAATAAAAAGAAACCTGCCAATAATTTGCATCACACATTCTAGATTAGAACACAAATCACTTTATAACGAATCAAGAGAATTAGGATAGACTCACCAAAATGTTCATTAACTTAAAATCAGATTAATTGTAAAATTTATTAGATTGAAACATTAAGTTTTTATTCATTTTCCTGTGATCGCAGACGACCATTTGGATTTGTTAATCGAATAGAAAGTTGCTTGGCTCTTTCTACAATATCCTTCCGCTTTTTAGATGACACAGCATGAGCAATTTCTGCACAATAAACTCTATTTTGCATCATAAGCACCTCAAGTTCTCGTACGTTATGAACGAGGAATTTCTTGAAGCCTGTAGGAAGCATATGTTCGGTACGTTTATTCGACCCATAACCAATATTTGGCATTAAATATTGGCCCTTAAAACGACGACGAACCCTGTTATCAATACCTTTTGGTTTTCTCCAATTGGGCTGCAAAAAAAAAACAACACATATCCAGTAAGGAGTGAGGTTAAATCAGATTAATAACAAATTAGATATTACCTTCAATTTTGCATATCTGTCCGATTGATGTCGAATAAAACGCTTTGTACGTTTTTTGACAATTTTGGGTCTATATGCTGGCCTGATCGTCATTTTTATTGAGAAAACTGAAAAACACAAACACAATTTTAGTTGCAAGAAATGTCAACAATATTTACGGCTAAAAATTTACAAGGCACACGTATTTTATGCAAAAAATTTAATATGCGTTATATTATTGAGATTATTCCGCATAAATATTTACAAGAATTTGATCGATTAGATAAAAGATGCCTTAATTTATTAAAGATTTTAACATGAAACCTACCGCCTTCAAGAAGTGCACGTATAAAAGAAATTTACTTTTAGCTGTCACTTTCAAATTGACAATACTAACTGGTACATGTGCTTAACCGAAATGGTCAAGAAGAAGAAAAAGTTCTGTTCATTGATTTCAAATTTGTGAAGTTAAGAATTAAATGAAAATATTAATTTTATTTGAATTGGCCGATTGGATAGCATCACCTTATCAAAATAATTGTTGCAAATTTCAATATTTTATTGGATTTTTTATTATTTTATTTGCAAAACGATAGAATACCTTCAATTAGTTTTACTTGAATTTCACTGTCAAATTATTTGAAGTAATTTTCCTGCATATTCGGTATATATTATGAATATGTTTTTAATTCTTCAAGGAATTGCTGATGAAAATCAAAAAATTGATACTTAAGGGGATTTATCGTGCATCCCAATACAATGATATTTCAACGAGATTCCACCTACAGACTACGCAGTATACGTAAACAAAGATATCACAGACTCTAGAGGCTAGGAGGGTCTTTATCACACAATTCATCAGAGATGAGAGTCTAAAGCAAGAGTAAGACAAATGTTGGAGCCAATACTTCTCACACGAGAAAGATGTTCACCCAAATATCCAAATATTGTACTATTCTAAATCCTTGAGTATAACTTAATTCGCGTTTTGTTTAAGCGTAGTGAAGGTTCAGACTTGCAGCTGCCCAGGTATTTTCAGAAAAGCCGGGTGCCTTGCGTACTTGGACTTCATTATAACATTTTTGGCTCGCAGTAAATATATTTGTCGTTTCATTGCCAGTAATATTGCTTTTTTCTGACACCCATATTATTTTTACATTATTTACTGTAGCTAGTCCCATGAGGGCTCTTTTTCAGATTTCTGAAAGTTTAGTTTTGGTCTAGACCCAAAATAATGCAGTAATCTCAGCCTGACTGTGCAAAAGATTAATTTCTTGGCATAAATGGATTTTTCAATCAACTGCTCCTTAACAATCTTGAAAGTATTCAAAAGATGTTCAAATCCAGATCAATGCTAAGAACTCTCGCTTCGCAGTTTTCAGTTTCCTTGGAGTCGATGGCGAAGATTATCTCAGAACTCTTGGGTTTGCTTCAAGGTTTAATTTGGGTTTGCTATTTGGTCTTTTTGAAATCGCAATATTAATTTTAATATTTTCCAATTTCAGTGAATTTTCTTTTAGGTTTTTAAGCTTAAATTTGATTTGATTTGAGTTGAATTAAAGATTGGAACAAAGGTGTAATGGTTCATTCTTATATTCTTTCTAAAAAATAAACAACTTTTCCAATCACAGCGTAAATTAAAATTATAATCAGAATTATTTAAGAAAAAAGGCAGCATGAAGAGAATCTTATTTACAAAGGTAAAGTTTTCAGTTTAAATTTTAGAAAAATTATTTAAAGAATAGCGGAACTAAGAATTTTATTAAGAGAAATTGCTTTTGCCAATTTTCAGATTTCAAGGGCTCTCACAGAGGCACTATGGTAATTACGATACATTTTATCTTCACTAAAAATTATTTCATCAATCCAAGAGTTATAAAAAATTCCATTGATTCTGAGATTTGTTTTCAACAATTCCAGAAGTAAGGGACTTGGTGAAACGAAAGAATGGTTTATGAATGGTTTTTTTGTAATTTTATTTCTTGTTTTATAAAATACTATTTGCACTAATGTAGTTGTTGATCGGTTCCTCCTTTAATTTTAAATATATAAAGAATAATTTCGCTCTTAATTTTGTTGTTGATCAAATGATGATTACAATGAAACGGTTTCATACTGCGTGCATCAATGAGATTTTGCGTCAGTTTCCCTTTTCGATGCAATTCTTCTTTAGCTCAAATTTATGTGCTTAAAGCTATTTAAATAATTTTGTTACAATGGGGTAATGGTAATTTAGCCCTATTATTAAAAATACTTTCTTTTTCTACAGTTTAAATTAATTTATAGAGGCTCATTTTCGTATGTTGTTGTTACGTTTTCTGTTTTCATACTTGAGGTCCTATTTTCACATTTTTTTTTCATTTTCTCTTTAGTTTAAATTGCAAAAAAAATATTCATTTGAACACATAAACTTTTTTCTTTTTTTTACAAACAAAAAGTTAAATATTACATGTGTATACGCGTTACAAAATTCGGGGAAAAATACAAAAATAAATAATAATTCCTTTTTTTTTTAATTAAAGCTAAATTTTTTTAACGACATGTGGGTTCTCATAATTACTAAAATCATTGATTTTTTTAAGTTCCTATTCTCTATTTGCTTACTGCTTACGTTTTCAATTTACAATTTCATATTTGCATTTGAATATCTTAGGAAGGCACTTCTTGCACCTGGTAAATAATAATGCATTTTCGATTTCTATATAAATATAATTAATTTCGTATTTTATATTTTCGCTAATCTAAACTTCCAGTAATTTGTTGTTCGTTTTTTTTTTGTTTCTTGTGTTTTTTGTGTTTTTTTTTTTATTTAAGTTGATCAGCATGAAAACCTTAAGATATTTTATTTATTTTTTGATTCTGTAAAACGATTTTACGATTATTTACAAGTGCTTTTTTCCTTTCTTTTCTTTTTTAAATCGTTCGAAATGTGGTCAAAAGAAAATGTGTTTATGTTCTTTCTTGGCAAGCTTTTTTTTTTAATTAAATTCATTATTTTTTGTTTTATGTTTACTGGCTACAATAATTATTGTGAAATATGTTCCTTAATATAAAGAAATAATCAATTTAAATAATGGAATTTAAATCAAAAATCAGTAAACATAAAAGTAATTTTTAGCTAATCTAAAATCAACCAATTAATGCGATGAAATCAAAGATTGATCCTTATTTTCTTGGAAGTTGAAACGATGATTTAATTTATTAGCAAAAACACTCAAAAAAGTGCCAGATCTTCTTAGGAGAAACAAAATTATAAATTAATCAAAAAGAACAAAAAACTTTAAATCTAGCGAAAATCATACAAAGATAATTTCAAGTTTTCTAATGTAGGAAAGAAATTAAAACTTCTTAATTTTCAAGACATCCTCTCTTCAACTTTAGTATGTTGAGAAAAAAAATTTTACTAATTTGTTGTTTGTTTTGTAAAATAATTTTTTTTTAAATTTTGAAATAAAAAACTTCTGTTCTAAAATATATTTCCTACTCTTCGAGTCAACTCAATTTAGAAATCAACCAATTGTTTTGAAATTATTCACTTCTAAGAATTGACAAAATTCAATAAAAACCTAGACATTAGACAGAAAAACTTTTGGATAGTTGGGTTGTCTTGAATGAATTTAATAGTTCTATTCGAAAATAAATTAAGTAAATGTCTAAAAAGAAAAAAAGGAAAAAATCAAAATAAAATTGTAATGTGATTAAATTACATGTTTATTTTATTTGAATGGTCCTACTCGAAGAGTTCCTTTGCAGGACTAATGCCCTTGGAAAGTATCGTGGTGAGGAATTTAAGTTCCTGGACGGGTGGCTTAAGACAATGGTGATGATGAACTTAAAATTCACTAATTAAACCCATAAAACTTTAACAACACTTTAGCTTTGTAATTGTAAATAGGAATAATATAGAAAAATTTATTAAGTTGTTAAAACAGAATAAAAATGCGATAAGGAAAACAACTTTTTCAATAAAATGAATTTATGTATTCAAAAGCAATATACACTTTTCAAACGAACATCATAAATCAGAAAAATATGAAAAACATTAAGCTAGTAGAATTTAGCATTAAAAGGATTAAAACTTTGCCATTGAAAATTAAATTCGTTCGAATAAGGTCCGAGGAAATAAAGAAATTTTCCACTTATAAAATGGAAAAAGGAAAGAAAATCAGTAGAAAAAGGCAAAATTAACCGGCGAAATCCCACAAATATTGTCACTAGCTCTCCTATGAACCTATCCATTTATTTATTTTATTTTTTAGTATTGCCAAAACTTAAATTTCGCACTATAGAAAATATAAAAAAAAATTATTTAACTTAAAATTAAAAAAATAAATATTTTTCGAACCTAGTAGTAGTACTAAGTGCGGATTTTCATTGATTCAATTGACAATTGTTCTTATAATTTAATAAAAATAATTATTGCAGGCAGTTCTTTTGTTTTTCAATAGAAAGAGGTGTAAGACACATCTCGTATAGCATCAGTACAGTTTTATTTTTATATTTTTGTTTTTTTGTAATAATCTTTTAGCTTTTGTTTTCTTTTTTTTCAGTGTCTGTTTCCTTTTTTTTGTATATAATTTTTTTTTTCTGTATTTTATTTTTACAGACTAAAAGATTTTATTGAAATGTTTGAAAATAAAATTTTTTACATTACCTTTATAAAAACGACTAAGAATTAACTTAAATCTATTCGGATGGCTTGACAAGACCCATTACCTTGCCTTCAAATAAAGGCAATACATCAGAGTCATTAACAATTTCTTCTTGAATCACTGGATTATCAGGATCTTCGCAGTGAGTCTTAAAAAAAAATCTGCAAAAATAGTAAAGCATTTCGTAAAGTAAATTAAATTTTATCTTAACGAAATGTTTTTTTTTTGTTTTTTACCCACCTAAAGTTGCCCTTTTTAGGCAAATAATCCTTAAACTGCTTTAAAGTGGGCTGAGTACCAGGTATTTTTGTCCGATATGGAAATTCCTCATCACAGAATGAAAAGACAACAGTTGTTGTCTCTTGGGGTCGAGCGGGAAGTGGCGGAGGCTGCTGAATACTGCTACTGCCACTACTACTACTACTAATCGATTGCACTTGTTGTAATGGCAGAGGGTGTTGTGAATAACGACGGGATCTTCTTGTCTCGTCTTCCAGTCTTCTTTTTGCTTCTTCCAATTGGAAGGATGTACTAGAACCTGATCTACAGCTAAATACAATAAACGGATATATAATCACACTCTTATTTTTTTTTTGATCCAGTTATGAATAATTAATTGAGTAAGACATACCTCGAGTCTTTGTACTTCATTAGAGTATCTGCTGAAAATAGACTAATTCCACTATCAGTGTTCATGGAAGGCCATTTGTTGGTCAACTTCCTTGAGGAGGAACTGTGTTCGGGCATTGATTTTGAGTGTCTCATAGAATGCCCTCCTAAATTTAAATAAAAATGTAAATGATAAATCATAAAAAAAAGCGAAACATTCTACAAGAAAAAAAATCTATAAAATATTACGAACCTATGGTTACGGCACCATCACTTATCATCCCCATATCATGGGTTGTACGTCTTCTAGCTGGAAGTGGTGGGCACGGTGACATTGTACCTGGAGATCGATGAGGCGTTTGATCTTTCCATACTCTAGAAACATGTTGATCAAGAATATCTTGATCATTATCCTCTTCTAAGGCAAATTTTTCTCGTATTGCTTCAGCTAGAGCTCTATCATTGAGCCTATCTGCAGACATACTTGGTTCACTTTGAAGACACTAGAATTTACGTATTTTATAATTCTTTTTAAGGATTTTGCAAAAAAAAAAAAAAATTATTACCTCTAATCTTTTCTCCTCTAAATCCTGTTTTCTTTTAATTTCTTCCAGCTTTGGAATTAGAAGCGCAACCAGATCTTCTTCCTTCATAGGACGATTTTCATTTGAATGCAGTCGTTGTGTTCGAGGTATCATCTAATAACAAAAAGAGAAGAAGTTATATTTAATATAATTTTATTTCTTTAGATAATAGGAAATTACTTGAAATGTGTTAGTTTCCTTATTGGTGAGTGCATTTTGTCTAATGGCCTTGCACTCTGACGAGCTATGTCTTCGTTGAACATAAGGTCGTCCATCCCTAAAGTGCGAGAAGAAAAAACAAAATATGTGTAAGTATTTAAAGGTGCGTAAAAATGGGCAATGTTTTTGGCATAAAATTATTGTTGGAAGGAAATTAAATAAATTAACAAGAAAAGAAAAACAACAAAATCATTTTTTTCATACTCACATAGAACAACTTGATAATGACATAGTGTCCGAGTCAGTTCGCCCACCAGAACTGTAACTCTGTCGTTCAGAGTCAACTCGCGAGTTCGGATTGTACGAAGTTGAAGCTGTGTACACATACCCATGGGCTCTACATGCAGGAGCATAAAAAGTGTGGGGGATGCAAAAGGGGAGCATTGATCGCGGGACATTAGCATGC
>JXPE01028143.1:1240-14932 GCA_001015215.1 Holcocephala fusca
TTCTGCGATAGAATACTTCTTCATTATTAAAATTGCCAACGATTGCACTGTCAAAAAAAAAAAAAACAGAATCAAAACTTTTTGACGTTTAAAAGCCCCTTTTACATTTAACATCTGTACTTTCTATTGGAACATGCTTTACAAATAATGATGAATTTAAAATAAATTGGTGTGAGCAATAATGATATGAGAAAGTTTCTGGAATAAATAATTTTAATGGGGCAAACGCGAAAGACACAGTGGGAGGAATACTGGTCAACAACCGACCTATTACTAGAAGCTCCTATTTTTCCAAAATTATAGTGAGATGGTGATTCGATCAAATAATAACGTTCCTCTTCACTTTAACGATAATTTGTAACCTCCAGTTTCTAAAAACAGAATTTCAAAAGTAAGAACGCTTTTGGATTACTTTCTCCCAAGATTTAAATCAAGCTATATACTCGGACAAGAATTATCACTTGACGAGGTAATGATTTCTAGGAGAGGACGCCTCAAATTTAAGACCTTTAATCCCCGAAAAATTACAAACTAAGGGATTTTAGTAATCACGGTTAGTGAGAGTAAAACCGGCTATATATGCAATATTGAGATTTACCATATATAAGTGAAGAAAACTGATTTTATCGATTTTGTAGTCTTATCTTGTATCTTGATTTACGGTATCACATTTATCAAGATAGTGTCCATGTTTGAAATATTATTGAAAAATACTGTAAGAGTTTCCGGAATTATAAATGAGAATCGTGGTCTACCAAAAAATTACGGGAGGGAAAGCGTAGTCTTTTTATTCGGAGAGTTAAAGGGCAGGTCCGTATGGTATCAACTTTTTAATATACTTCCATGTCATTAATAGGAAAATAACACTGGAAAACTAGAAATGATATAAGTAAGTGTACTTGTATATTAGAATATAACAAATTTATGAAAGAAGTTGATCTCTCAGTAAAATATCTGTCATACTACAATTTACTACGAAAACCTCGGAAGTGGTGTAAGAAAGTTGGTTTCCACTTGATTAATTGCGGCTTATTAAATGCGTTTAAAATTTATTGTACCCTCAATCTGCAGAAAAAAATAAAATTTAAACCATTTTTGTTAGCACCAACTAAAAAATGGGTACATCATCATTCTGGTGAGTGCAGTCCCGTAACTGATTGTTCACCTGCTA
Source organism: Holcocephala fusca (assembly GCA_001015215.1). Taxonomy (NCBI): domain Eukaryota; kingdom Metazoa; phylum Arthropoda; class Insecta; order Diptera; family Asilidae; genus Holcocephala; species Holcocephala fusca. The sequence continues at coordinate 2,412 of JXPE01028143.1, forward strand.
CTCCTAAAAAAGACCTTAAAGAAAATTCACTTTCTCGCCTAAGCGATCATATCCTGAAGCAAATAGCATCTACAGGAATAAAAATAAGAGCTCTTGGAAAGTATTGTGCAGTGCTAATATATCAACTGGACACAGCATAAACACCTATACTTATAAATAACTAAATATGCATGTAACTTTAGCTGGAAGAAACTTCTCTAAAAATAAAAAAAGGGGTATAGGCAATGCTTTGCATATATTTACGAAAAGGATGAAATTTTTTCTGTTACGTCTATGAAGGTAATCCTGGCTTATGTTTAGGAAAATATTTGAGGGGATTTCATGGTAATAATATTTTATTGTAGATATTTGTTTTTATTAATGCTTTTGAAAACACATCCTTTTCTATTTTTATACTAACTCCTCCTAGTTATTATTTTTTTGGTTCTTTTGATTATTTAATTATTCTTTACATACATTTACATTAAATATGTTTTGTTCACCTCTTTTCCTTCTTATTGTGAAGAAAAAATAATCAGCTCCTGGGAACAATTTTGTAATTCATATTCTTGCTTATCCTGCTGTCGGCAGACGTTCGAGTATCGCCAACAGTTTATATATGCTCACAAAAAAAATTTGCTAGGGTTTGTTATGAAAAACTTTAATTTTTATTTTTTAATAAATAAGACATAGATTTCAGCACTTCATCAGATGCTATTACAAATCTTCAGCAATAAATGTGTTAAAGGCAAGGATTATTATAATCTATGAAAATATTTGTTTTGAAAATAAAAGAAAAAAAAATAACATAATTATAACTAAAATATATTTGTGTATGTTTTTGAGCCTCAATGACTCATAAGATCTGTGGTTCGAGGCTTTGTCTTTTCCCTGCGCAGAGTTTAATTTATTTTTTAAAATGTTTCTTCCTTTTTCATTTTTCGCACGTGTTGTCTTTATTTAAATTCGCAGTCAAATTTAATGCATATAAAGAGTGCTGAAATATCTTTTTTTTTGTTATCACGGGAAAGAGTCAACGGAGTAGAAAAAAGCAAAAACTGCTCCTAATCAGACTATCTAAGCAGTGAGAGTCAGGTGGCCCCTCGTATTATTCTTTCACACGGAATCTTACGTAAGCATTCCTGCGGGTTTCCACTTACGTTATCCATTCCCTCTAGTTGAGGTTTAGCTATCTTATGATAACCTGTAACCACACCCTTTTATCTCTACTTTGATTTTGATATTTTCTTCTATAGCTGGTAACGAATTAATGCCGTGAATTATTTCGAAATTTTATGGGTTAATCTGTTTCTACGAAAGAAATATTTCTTTCATTCGATGATGATTTTCTCTAAAATCGTCCAGTAGGAATATGAGAAGATTCAGTGGGATAATTCTTATTTCCTTTATTTAGTAAATATTCAAAAACATCCGGTAATGATTTTGCTCCTGCGAAGCTCAGGATTTAACGACATTTTTACTGCAGTACATGCAGTTTTATACAACAGGAGCAAAAAGGTCCATTTTTGTTTTTTTAAACAAAAAAGTGAATATATTTGAATATGTTAGCATAAACAACCGCATACAGTACGACGTAATATCAAGAATTTATATCACGCAAAAAATACACATGTACTAAACGCAAAACTTCCAAAGAAGATAGAAGAGTGAGTTTTCTCATGTTCGGATTTTTAAATTAAGAAAAGTCAAAACGAGCAAAATAAATAAAAGTATTGTCGTTTCTGGAATATTTTTCTGTGTGCATGTCGAAATGTTTCTAAGTTTTTAAACATTGCATGAAGAAAAAGAAGTCTTAATTACAAAAATGTTCCATATATGTGTGTGCCTTAGAGATAGCTTTTTTTGGCACATGTTGAGACCTTATCCTCCCCAAAATCGGCTATATTGCTTTGACAGACTAATAAGCGGTATGTTTCGAATAATCTGATTCTGTATCTTAAGGAAAGTTCCACTACTACTCTGTGAATTTACATTTCAAAAAAAGGAAATACTAATTTCTTTACTTATTTCTATTGACGGATTGATACAGTAAGTTTTTTATATAATTATCGGTAGTTTTCTTTGCTACCACTAAAGAAAAACTTTTTTTAATTAGGATATTACTCTGTGTTAAATTTAAGTTCGGTATAACTTTAATATCATTCTTTAATATGACCAATATGTTGCGCTTCGTTATTATTGACTAAAACCAGTATATAATCTCCGATTAATTTGTAAAAATTAAGGAAGGGGAGTATCACCAAAATTATTTTCACTATTAACTATGTGTTGTTATAAATACGTGATATTACGGTGATACTACCACCTATTACCCAGAAAAATGGCAATGCTTTTTTCAAACCCACCCAATGTATCATCTCACATCTGTACTATGTACTGTTTATGTTATTACAAAACTTCTCATCAATTATAGCACAGGTTCTTCAATTAATATAATATTTCAATCTACTTCATTCAGTTGGCGCTCGATGTCTTTTAACAGGAACAAAGAAGACTTGTTAATCGGCCCTAATTATTCTGCGTGATTAATACATGAGTTTTTTTTTAACTTCTACAAGAATTAAGGATGGCATTTTAACTTCTTCGTGATGTAAATTTATTTCTTATTAAAAAAATTATTATACAGTGATTTTAACTTTCCGAAGCTACGAAAAGTATACCATCTACTAAAAACTTTGTTTAAGAATTTAAAATGGTTTTATCAACGTTAAGTATTAAAACATGACCTTTTACTGTACAAATTCTTGGATCTCTCCTAAATTTTTTTACATATACTTAAAAGTCTCTTTTCTCATACTATAATTGGGAAACGAATAAAAATTCAAATTCCAAGAAATGGAAATATCTCAGGTAAGAGCTGCTAAAGAAGAAAATGAATCCTAAATTAAAAAAAAAACATCCAGAAAACTTAAATATGAATGGAAAAATGTTCTACCCTTTACTCTTTTAATTAAGGAATCGAAACTAATGATGATGATGACGGTGATGACGGTGATGACGGTGGCAGCTTTCATGGAAAACATTTTTGTGCTATTTTTTCTTCGTACAATAGTCTCAATAACTAAAAGACGTGAACTTTACTTTTGCTGAGGTTAGGGGAACTGAATACTTTTACATTGAGAACTCAGCTAATTAAGACATCTAGCAAGCATTTCTATAGAATATAAAAGCACTTACCGTTATGGGTAGAAGTAGCTCATGAGTTTCATTGCCTCGCCATAAATGGGAATCCTGGGGTAGATTTTGAATATCACAATCTAATGAGTTGATTTTCTCCTGGAGACGCGTTATCATACGTTGTCTGGAAAAGGGCTTCCGTACTCTGGACGCTACCAAAGGCACGGCAGTAGAATGGGCGCCAACTGTACCGGAAAGTGTAGTTTGCTGTGGTGTTGATATTTCAAGCTTAGTTAAGTTTTCTTGAGTTGTTATCTTTTCCTTTTTTAGACTTTCTTGGAGAGTTGTATGCTCTTTTGGAACTTCAGATTGGTTTAGAGACTGTTCTGTAGAACGTGGGGTAGGTTTGGAAGCTTTTAAGGGCAATAAACTAGATGTTTCCGTATTAAATGCTAAAATACTTTCCGTTGTAAGATTGGGTAGTGCTTTTGTTTTTCTTAAAGGCTTTGGAGATGTGTGCACAGTGGTACTCACAACTGGTTCACCAAAAAATGAGCTCAGGTTGGAGATGGCCTTTGAGGTGACAGTAGTCTTTTCTTCTTTGAGTTTACCTTCGGTTTCCTTAAAACTTTGTGTTGTGCTTTCATCAATACTTTTAATAACAGCGAAATCGCTTAGTTTTGTTGTTGTCAAAGGTTCAGGTATGGTAACAATTTTTCCATCCCCAGCACCAAGAATGTCACTACTTAACTTTTTATGGAGCATCTCATTGTAGAGTTCCTTACTATTGTAAAATTTTGTTGTTGAAAATTCTGGCTTGTCGTTGTATTTATTGTCCTGATTATTTTCACGTTTTGTGGAATCTGTGTTGAATTTTGTATTAGCAAAATCAATCCGATCAAAATTTTGCGGCCGTTTCAATTGACTTATAGGGGGATATTCAAAACTTTTTTTTACTCTTCTATCAATAAAATTAATTTTATGGTTCACAGTTACTGTTTTTGGTGTAGATTGTCTCAATTCATCTAATTTGAATTTTTTTTCTATTTCAGTGATCATACCATCTTGTTGCTGAAGTTTTCCTGTGATATCAGTTTGTTTTCCTAATATATCGACTTTCTGATTGGTGTTACCGTCATCAATCAGTTCGATTTCAATTTTCGATGTCTGAATTGTATTGTCGTCTTCAAAAAGCTCATTTAATGAACTGGAAAGTATATTTTTATCATTTCCTGAATACATATCCTTCTCCTTTATGAGTCTATCATGTGAATCACGAATAATGGGACCAAAGTCCTCCATCTTAGAAGGATATAAGTCAATAATGTTTATTTTTCCTGCAGTTGATTGACTTGTTGGTTGATTCCCTTTCTTTTGATATTCAGAATCGATGCCAGAATTGACCCCATTAAATTCATCTGTAATGATTTCAGCTAACTTGATTCGATAAAGTCCATTTTTCATATTCTTTTCAATATGAATATTGTTAATCATGTGCTCCATTGTAGTGGGTACACTTTCTGAATGTTCTTCTCTATTTGCCACTGTTTTTCTTGAAAAGATTGATGATGAGAGTAAATTTCCTTCAATGTTTTTTTCTTGTTGCTCTACAGCATCCGATTGATTTTCTTTGGACTTTTCATTTATTTTAGGATATATTGTTGTTATTTCCGTAGGAGTCATTGTTGCTTCCTCAACATTATATTGTGTAGGTGGAAGTAATTCTCTAGTATGAAACAACTGTGTATTGTCGATATCCAACAAACCGTTTGTTGTTTGTAGTTTTTCACTCACGACGTTAGATCCCTCGTAAATTCTGGAAGTTGAACCCAAATTTTCATCTTGTCGAGAAATATTTAATGGAAGTGTGGTGGCTTTTGTAATTTCAACAGTAAAAGATTTAATTTCAATACCCTGCGTTACATCACTAAATGTGCTTTCATCAATATTTGCTTGCAGATTAGCTGGTATTGTTGCCGCACTTGACACTACTGTCAATAGCAGTAGCCCAGTTAAATATATTGTGCAAGTTATCATCATGTGTTTCTAGGCTTATATTAAGTAAATACAAAAAAAAAATTTTTTTTTTTGATTAACTGCAGCTTTCTATTTACAGAAGTTTTTAATTTTATTTTTCTCCCTGTGCCCGTACATGACCAAAGTGTGATTTAAATGTTATCTTACACTTCACCTGATATTGTGAAATACAGCCACAGTACTTGGGGATAATTTCCCAAATTTTGCAGTTTATTTATCCAAATGTCATAGCAAATCAGCCGTAGATTGATTGCAACATCTGAAATTTATAATAATATTCTTATATTATTTTTGTTTAGTTCAGTTACTAGATAATTAAAAATAGGAACTATCAGTAAAACGACCAAAATGGCCTATCAAAAAATGTTCTTGCTTATTTATGGGTTAAATAATAAATTGGTAGTTGTTTTACAGGTAATCAAATGATTTGTTTTATTCTGTTCAATTCTTTAAAATGTGTTTTGCTTTGACTTGAGTAGAAGGACGTGTAACGTGTAAAAACTTTCTACGAAAGTTGGTAAGAGTTCTAGTATGATATTAATTTGAAAATAAATTTATAAATTGACTCCCGGGATTGCTAGCACTAGACATTTTGTCTCTTAGCTAATTGGGGCTTGTTAATAAGTTGAGATTGTGAGAAACTCATTCAGAGCTACGGAAAATTTATATTATAAATGACTCTGCCAGAATTTTTGCAAGACTTATCTGCCTTTTGACGTGTTCCAATGATCTAGCCATTTTACGATCTATCAAATTCTAATAAGCTCTAATAGTTTAGTAATTTTCTCATAACTACATATTGTTTAGGGTGTTTTATGAAAACAGACACTAGAAAAATTCTTTCGTATATTATTATATCGGTTGCAATATTGCACCGAATATGCAACTTAAATCACTTCAGTGACCAAAACTCGGATTCTATAAATTTATAGCAAATTTCTAATTTGCAATTGATTGCAGATTATAAAATCAAAAAAATATATAAAAAAGTAGTACTTGCAGCACTAATTTGTAAAAACGGAGGAGCTTCTTCAACGCGACAAAGCATTAACACACACATCCGACCTTACCACCACTAAATTTTATTAATGGGAATAGCTTGTGGGAATAAAAGTTAGTTCAACTAAATAGGTTATCGTCGAAGTTTCGCTGGCTATATTGGATAGATCGACAATTTTTGAGAGATAAAATATAGCAGAGATTTTAGGAGAACGATTATCTCTTTTGGAAAGGAAATAAATTTATATTTTGAAAAAGTGGTGTTTTCGTACTTATAACAGCAATTAAAAAAATCTGGCAGCTGAAGTTGAGTAACATTTCCACCTGGCTCATGATAAAATCGCAATCTCGTTTTTGTTAATGGTCTTGTTTTATTTATTTTAGAAATGGACTATAGTCTCCGTTTAATAATTCCGGGTGTTTATAAAGCGCATTCTGATTCTATTATCGATGATTTGGCTCTTAAGTACTTTTAAAATTTATAATTTGAAATTAATCCTTATCACTCCCACCGGCAGTAATACTGCCAAGCTTTAGCCAGTGTTCTACTCCGACCAGCAGTATCACTGCCAGAATTTTTATTTGTGGAAAAAATTGTTTAAAACTGATAGTAAAATAAGAATAAAAAATTTTTTGTATTCCTACTTGTGTTTAGTCAACATTTAAAAATAGTATTACTAATAAAAAACTACCTCATAAAACGTATACAACGTCTTCTTCAATCAAATGAAATGAACAAAGATTGCCTGGAGTTGGCTACAAATCACTCTGAAAAATTCTTGAAATTCAGAAATTCTACAAGCTTTGTTTTTCGCAGCTTACTATTAAAACATATCTTTTTGATCCGATTGATGATATTTTGAAAGTCGAAATATGAATGAAAATTTCAGCTGAACCCTTGATTTGGGTAGCGTTCGTGGTATTCATTTGTGGTAACGTTTTTCTAAAGAATTTAATTAACCTGAAACTTAAAGCGAACAATCTTTCGTAATCTTTCGTTTTTGTAATAGTTCTTTTATTAAGAAAAATGAAAAATCAAAAGTGTTGTATCTGATATTTCAAACTTATGTGAAATTAAGCTATTAGAACGAACTAGTTCAGGCATTTTCATATTTTACGTGTATATCAATCCCTTAGGAGAGAAGCAATGTGCTGTATAATTTGTTTTGAAATAATTTGTCACTCTTTGTTATCTCATTTCAAATTTTAATTAAGGTCAGAGAATTCAAGGAACTAACAATTCAATATGTATTGTCCAAAACTAACAACTTTCTTTTTTAATTTTTTTAAATTTAATGTCCACAGACTTTGAAAGAGTTTCCTGAGAACAGGAATCTAAGAATTTCGTTTCTCTCTTTAATAATCATCAAAAATTGTATAAGGTGTTTTTCATGCAAATGTTTTAAAATCAACCAAGTTGACAGGGTTCTTTCTTTTTTGTGTTGAAAATATTTTAAATTTACTATAAATCCTTAAAAAATAAAAGTAAAATAAAGACGTTTATGTCCACTCAGCTGATATTAAAAAAATTCGTTTGCGTTTTTAAGAAATTTTTTTAATATATTTTGTAAGTATTTGAAATAATTTGTTGATCAAAGCTGTTTTTCTTTCTTACGAGATTATTTTAAGGAGCTTATAAAGATTTCAGGATGTAGGGTATCCTAGAGCATTCTGAATAAATTAGTTTACCTTTAGATGCCTTAGTAGTTTAATGCTCTAAAAAAAGTGAGACCAAATCATTCTCCTACAACGTACTTATTCTGTTCTACAACAAAAATCTGAAACTCATTATAGGTTACGCATGCAAGCATATAAAAAAAAATATCGAATTTAGTGAAGATGTTCCTACCAGAAAAAACTGAGAGGTATTCTAGTCTAGTAGATTACTTTTAAATAAAAGTTAATAACCTTTTATTTGAAGGACTCTAAGAAGTTTTCAGAAGAGGATGTGTTGAACTTTTGGGCTTATATGCTTACATGGCCTATAATTCTATAGTTCTAGAAATAGGTGTAAATTATGTTTATTATGATTTTAAAACTTTAAAATATTCATCTAAATACTTAAAGTTTTTTACAGGTGAAAATAGGGATGAGAAAAACAGAATTCGCTGAGAATGGTGAGTACAAAAAAGTTACGTAGAAGACTATAGGGATGAATCCCTGTTACCTCTCATAAAAACTAAGAGTGAAACTCTTCGTTGATGTGTTTATAATAATATGGTGGAAAAATAGCTGGAAGCAGATTAAATAGGATTATATGAAAATCCTAAAGCAATAAAAAGTTCAACCGGATTATGTCAAAATCGGCCTCAAAGTTGGAATTACTATTGAATGACATTTGAAGTACACTCATAAAATATGATAAAGACGACTCATCCATAATTTATTGACTTTGCCTACTTTAAATCACGTACAGTAATCGACAGTTGAAAAGGCAAAAGGAATTAGTTAAGCAGAAAGAAATCACACATGTGCGCAGTCTTACTATTCTTTTGCGGAAGGAAGAAAATTTTAGCAAATATGTTGACCTTTTATGTTTTTTTTTTTGAAAAATGTCAGAGAATGATTTTCAAAAGAATGAGTTTAGAAATCGCACATCAGTATTCGAAGATTTTATTTAGCCAAATATTTGGAGATACATTAACAAAAATTTCTTTCCGAATTATTGGATTCAATAAAAACTCTTACTTTCATTTTTGACAATCATAAGGATGAAATTAACGCTTTGTAAAGGTAATACTCCATTGACAGTCTACAAAAAAAAAGTTAAAAGCTCTTGTCTATTTATTCACATCTTTAAAATCTCAAACCAAAGTGCTTTTCTTTTTAAGTATTTTATTATTTTTGCAATATAGTACTTGAGGGTTCACTGAGAAATCTTCTCGAATGTTAACTTCTACAAATCGCTAACCTAGAATTATTCCTTTTGTTTCTTTTAATATCAATTCAATCTTGAAAAGCTTTTCTGGCATGGATTAAAAATTGTTTTACCATGAAAGTGATGAAAAGGTAAGGTGCCTTTGAGTTTCGAGTTTTATGAGGCGATTCATGTTATTTATAAAATGTAAGTTATAAAGTGCAAAAAATTTTCTTCTTTAACACTGCAGACTCTGAAAAGAGCTCTAGTTTTAATTTTTTTCATCACTAAATTGAAAAATAAAAACGGAAAAAAAGCAAGAACGAAATGATGGCTACAACCATTCTGGTATCAAAGCAATCGTCTGCATATAAGTAAAGCTATAAATTATTATAAGTAAAGGAAACATAAAGGTTATTTTGAACTGCTCACTTTAATAAGAAAAAGACAAATAAAATTTGTTGTATTGCAGCATAAATATTAGAAAGAGCTGTGGTCTTATTTGAACCTAGCATAAATGATTCTTAGTATATAGTACCTTTCAAAAAGGTATCTGAAAATCAAAATCTACAATCTATGCAATCTATAAATCTGAAAGTAAGTAACTTTGCAAGTAATCTACTATTTAATGTTTAATATTTATTTCGTACATTTGCGGTGTACTCTGATGTTTTACTTTGAATGTTTGCAATAAAGTTATACTATTTAAACTTTGCGTGCTACGAAGAACGAAAAATTATTTATACGTAAAATAATTGCTATAAAAAAGTTATTTTCCCCTACTTCAGTATTGAAATTCACCTAGCTGTCAATCNTTTTCCGTTAAAAGTTTCTGGAAGGCTTTCCATTCCATTTCACAATACTTACAATTTACTAAATGTAAGACATGTGCATACTAAGATTTTTAATGTAAAATCTAAAAATTTATAATATGCTCTTGAATTAGTTTTAAAAATTTATTTTTATTAGCATTAAGATGGAAAAAGCCTTATACAGCTCAATTGCATCCCAAAAAAATCATACTAACTGCGTTAAAACGCAATATAACTATAATTAGACCATTTATATTAGTAGAACTTCCAACACTGACTTTGGCAAAAATATTAGCTAGCAACATTATCATACAAAAACCTTACTTCATTGCAATTTTTTAGAGTATTGAAATTCACCTAGCTGTCAATCCAATTAACTCTTTAAAATTGCAATGAAGTAAGGTTCTTGTATGATAATGTTGCTAGCTAATATTTTTGCCAAAGTCAGTGTTGGAAGTTCTACTAATATAAATGGTCTAATTATAGTTATATTGCGTTTTAACGCAGTTAGTATGATTTTTTTGGGATGCAATTGAGCTGTATAAGGCTTTTTCCATCTTAATGCTAATAAAAATAAATTTTTAAAACTAATTCAAGAGCATATTATAAATTTTTAGATTTTACATTAAAAATCTTAGTATGCACATGTCTTACATTTAGTAAATTGTAAGTATTGTGAAATGGAATGGAAAGCCTTCCAGAAACTTTTAACGGAAAAGTCGAAATTATTGATACAGCAAAATACTTAAATACGAAATATTTTCTGAAATTCTGAAACTCCCATATCACAGTATATTAATAAATAATTAAAAATTTGTATTGAATTTAATTGAATTTATTAATAAAAGTCGGCAACTTCAGTGCTCCAGCATGTTAACGATAGATACAAGCAGAAAGAGCGGTAGAAAAAGTATAAGTGATAAAAAAAAATGTAATGAAATAAGTTCCTTTGATAAAGACGAACAGAGGTGCATGGAAACTGATAACACAGATCAAAAATCATCTGCTGCAAGCAATAATGCTGTTGAGTCGGCGTGAATTGGACGTTTATTTCAAATAGTGACACGCAAAAGCAAACGTGAACAACTAAATGTTGATAACGTAGCATCAAAGAATAGCAGCGTGCAAGATAATTCTTTTCCTTCTGCCAGTAAAATATTTGCAGTCTAAAGCGATGAATTTGATACGACACCAAATCATTCAACTAAACCACCACCTACGTGTATTTATGTAAGAATATCAAATAATGGGGAATTAATAAAAGGCATAAAATCACTTGTAAAAAAAGAGTTATTTCACGTAGTAGATATTTAAAAAAGTCTCTTAAAAGAAACTAAAATACAAGCCCAAAGAGAAGTTGATTATTATCAAATTGTGAATTGGCCAGAAAGAAATAAAATGCAATTCTACTCATACCAGCTAAAAAGTGAGAAAGGTATGATAGTGGTAATTAAAGGTATTGATCATAATGTACCACCTGAAGAAATTAAAGAAGAACTGAAAGACCTTGGATATGAAGTGAAGTAAGTCCATAAACTCTTAAATAGACTAAGAACACCTCAACCAATTTTTAAAATAGAATTAACGCCAAAAAGCAGAAAAGGGCCAAAAGGAAGAACATATTCCATCTATGAGGTACGTTAGATCCTTAACTGAAAGGCAACAATCGAAGAATCCAGCAAACTGAATACCCCCGTACAATTCAAAAACTGCCAAGAATCTAGTCTCACAAAAACGTACTGTAAACTTAAAAACGTATGTGTCACATGCGGAGGGCTCATCAAACATCACAGTGCACCAAGAAAAAGGAAAATGCCAATGACAGAAAATGCAGCAACTGTCATGGCAACCATACGGCTAACTACAAAGGCTATCCAGTTAACATGGTTATACAAACAACCAAAGATAGCAAATAGGCAACAGCAAGCCCATGTTCAACACTCGAAGTCAAAGTCCCACAAGTAACAGTCGTCAAACTAAGTTTACCCAAATAGACGTATCGGAGCAACCAATATATGAAAAAGGTCCTCCCTAATGAAGGAATGTTGCAAATATTGATATCATTAACCAATAATATCAATCAGCGTACTCAAACCATGAAGTAAATGTCAGGAGACAGGCGTAAAAGACAAGATGTTACTGATTTCGATGTATCTAAAAGTTTATACCCGCATCTATTCAGCGCTACAACAACTATCGACCCATCATCGGACCATGCACCAACTATCATTAAATTCAATAGCACACCAAAAATAATCGAAACACCCCATAAACTAACAAACACTAAAACTAATTGGCCAAAATTTTAACATTTTTCAAAATTAACTCCTGCCCACACGTTAAATTAAAAACAGAAGAAGACATAGAGAATGCTCTAAGCCACCTCAACGATTTCATTAAAGACTGTGCCCATAATGCCTCCCTAATAGTACAGACAGCCACAAGGTCACCAGAAATAAATAACCAAACAATATTGGAGAAAAGCCAAAAGACAATTCACAAAATCGCCACAACCAAAAACAACATTAAATCGGGAAATTAAAAAGCTTAAAATAAAATTAGAAGCTGAAAAGAGTCAAAATATAGATGAATTCACGGCAGGACTAAACCTCTACCCAGACACAAAATACTTTGTATAGAAAGAGACAAAGAGTATAAAAAACCATATACTACAAAATACACCCCTATTAAGAAATAAC
>JXPE01028177.1:348-24840 GCA_001015215.1 Holcocephala fusca
TAATCGTTATGATGCCAATATAGACTCACTCTAATAGTTGATTCTAATTAAAAAATTTTCATAATATTTATGTTAAACGATGGTCAACTTATCTTAGAAAGATGAATACTTGCAAAGCCGAGATATCTTATTTCTAATTTTTCACGTAAAATAAGAGAATATGTAGTGGCTTTTTTGGGTTCATGAAGTTAACCTTAAATTAAATTAAACCAGATATTCTCTCTTTTCTGCTTATTTTGGACCGCACTTCATAAATCATTCAGACAATTAATTTTTAACGTTTAGCTATTAAATATTCGCCTGGAATTGGAATAAAAAAGACATTCATTATACTGCTGTCAAAGTAAATTTATTGAAGATTTCACTTAATATTAACTGATCTTAGGACAATTGCCGAAAATATTAGTGCATTAAAATAGTTTCAAAACATTTAAAATTAATGTGATCTTGTTCTGTTATTGAGCTGAATTTTTTTTAAAGCAGCACAATCAGAATAAGCGTTGATAATATCATTTCGTATTGCTGATTTTGTTCGCATTAGTGAAAGTGATATAAATACTATACAATGGATTGTAGAAATAATGTTATGTAAAATAACTGTTTTTAAATTATTGGTTATTCTTATGAGAATTCATGAAATGTAGACTTTTAGAATATAGGTGTTACTTATAATAACATTCCTACGTCGAAATCGTATACGGAATACAATCATATAAAAACAGCTTAATATTCGGAATATATCTTAATCTCAATGGTTTCTTTAGTTTTTTATGTTAAGCTGAATAATAAATTCGTTTAATATAAAACGTGGCTAAAAACAATTCATCTGTGTGTCCTGTGCAAATCTGAATTTACAATTCAACCAAGTTAAACGTCAATAACAATGTCAATCAAATAAACTAACTCCTACATTCCTCCTGATCATTCAGGATAGCCGATGTATAAAAATTTGCGATTTTATTTAAATTTACAGACCTCGGCGGAGAAGTTAAAAAAAATCTCTTCTCACATGTATTCCATCTTTTTGCTTGCATTATAAAACGATTTCAAGATGAAAGAGTAAAAATAAAACGAGGCTAAGCTTGTAAAGTGCTTTAAATGAACACTGACGTTGTCAAACACAATTCGACAAGTGATACAAAAACGTCAGGTGGTTGTATATGCTGATGTTTGTTGATGCTGTGTTCACTGTAACACTTGATCAGTTGATCTCGTTTTGACTTTTGCTATGGGAACTGTGGGGAACATTAGCCAAAGCAATGAAACGTGATGACAGAGCTGTTGTCCCTAGCGACTTAAGGATGTCTAAAAGTTAGACAGACATATGAGCTTGGGACAAGCAAAATCGAGACAAGAATAGACAACATTCATTTGAAATGCGAAGTGCGGATGAGGAGACAACACCCGATCATGTTTTTAACGTTTTGTAAGAAAGCCAGATGAAAAAAGGCTCTTACATCATTTTCCAAATCTATTTAGTTATTGAGTAGCTGTGTAAGTGATTTGTCATTTTTATGTAGGCTTTTGGAAACTCTCCAAGTTCAAATGAGGTATTCATGAATAGAAATCCGAAGAATACAAAATCTATTACAATAGTTGCAAACCTTGTGCATTTTCTATTCAAATTCAAAGTATTTCTTAAAAAGACACTAAAAATGAAGAAAATAATTCAAGAGAATATATTAAAAATGTCATCAATGTTGAGATGATTAAGAATAAAAAATATAGGTTGTAGTGCCTGGATAGAACTCCGTACGTTAAGCAGTTTCTATTTGCTGCACTGCAAAAAGATCATCAACTAAATTATTTCCTGATATGAGGAATCTAAGAAAGCTATCGATATTATTTCTGTTGTAAATTCAAATGAAATCGTCACATAAAATAGTAGTCGCTAATTATTTTAAAATATAAAACAATATAAATAAGTGTATAATTTTGTTATTTGCATATTTAGAAAAGCTATAGTATATATCATCAATATGATAAACTATGTTAAAGCATATTTAAACTTAAAACGGAACTATTAGAAAAATGCTTTAAACAAAAAATTCCAGTTCTTAGTTTATTTGAAATATGACTCTAATTTTCTTTTACTTTTGGACGCAAAATTTCCTTAATTTTTTTAATAAATTACGCTGCGGTTACACTCATAGATTTCTTAAATATTTATACAAAATTTCTAAATGACCAATAAATATTGATATGAATTGTTTAGAAAGGCCTTGAGCTTAAAATAATTCAAGTGAATTTTCAGGTGAAAAAATAAAATATGTATTTATGAAGAAGTAAACTCTATTTGCATCGTGAAAAGAGAGATTTGAAGATTTTCTTTAGATATTTGTAAACGTGGAAGATCGCAAATATAATTTTTGAAGATTATCTTTTGTATACAAAGGTTTATTTTATTTTACAATAATTAGGTTGTATTAATTTCAACACAATAACCAATAATAATTATGGTTGCAGATAAAGATACGGAAAAATAACGAAAGAAATTAGGAGGGTGCTTAATTTATGATTGTGTGATTATGAGTGTGTATAGAAATTTGATGAATTAATTAACAGCTTAAAAAAAATCCACCTAATGAATCTAAAAATCAAACAGTTGACAATTCTAATAAAGTTAAACATTTATAATATATTGGTGAATTTTGCAATTAATTGCAATTGCAATGTTTTGATAATAAGTAGTAACAGTAACAAGTAAGGTTTTAAGAAGGAGCATTATAAATACTCGTATATATTCCCTAACGAATTATTTTTTACCTATATAGNATGATAATAAGTAGTAACAGTAACAAGGAAGGTTTTAAGAAAGAACATTATAAATACTCGTATATATTCCCTAACGAATTATTTTTTACCTATATAGTATTCAATAAATTATGTATATGTTATATGCCTTGTTATAAACATCATGTTCCAAAAATAACTAAAATTTTAAAAGTTAAAGAAAACTACTGACGTCAATATATTGAAACAGTATATGATCTGAAAGCTGTATTTCTCCTTTACGTAAAAAGATGAACTTCACTAGAATCCTTGCATAAATTGTGAAGCTGTAGTTCTATGTGGACTGCGATAAACATCGCAAGGACCTCATTAAAGCAGCCAGGCTAAATTAAACATTTTTGAAATCGATTGTAACAGGTTATCAGGCTTGGTGTTTCAAGTAAGATCCTGTAATAAAGCGTAAAAGTATTACGTGGAAGTCTCCACTGGTGACTATTATCTAGATGTAATGGAGCGTTTGTGAAAGAGAATCATTCAAGTTAACCCAACGATCAAGTGCCGGAAATTTGGTCCTTGCTCCATAATAATAGTGTCGTTGCTGTTTGTCAATGTATAGCAAAAAAGCAAGTCTGTGCTTCACCATTCTCCGTATTCGTCTGATTTTTTTCTGTGTGACTTTTTTATTCTAGCATTTATGCTGTTATTTAGTTGAGTTAAGTTTAGTTAAGTTTGTAAATAAAATTGAATTACTTTTAAATGTTACTATATGATGAAGGATTAGAAATATAATGGATTTAAAAGTTAAAAAATGAACAGCAAAAAGTGTATTATATTTTAATATGATCTAAGGGCTTTAAGAACACCCTATCATATATTTTCTAATTCTGCATTAATGTTAGATATTTTTCATTTTCTTTTTGGCGGTGTTTTAAAAAAATTATTTAATATAACAATGATGTTAAAATCGACCTTTATCAAATGGTTTTTACAAAATAATAAAAAATAATATTGAAAATTTATTTTTGGTCTTAGATAGACATGTATGATGAATTTACATAATACTTTAAGAGATCTAAATTGAATTTTCTTACCGTTTATTCATGCAAAAATTCTAAAATACTGTCTTGAAAATTATTTTCGAGAGTTTGCTTATAGTAGCACAATACATTTTGGTATATTTAATAAAATTCCTAATCGGGAAAAAATTCAGTAAACCATTCGTTTCGAGAACAATAAAAATTTAACAAAGGAGCAAAAAGAAACTTAACAATTGAACAAGGAAAATTTCTTAGTTTAACTTTACCTATAATTTTGCTAGGTCAAATATACTTTTATAAAGGGGAATCAGAGAAATCCATCAATCAAACTTTACTGCTTTTCGTGACACTTGTATCCATAATAAAAGAGCAATTCAATTTCACTCTTGAATAAAAATATGGAGAACCATGCAGAGTAAGATGCCTTGACAGATCCCTTTATTAGCCTGTAGTCTTCTTCGAAATCAGAATGTACTCTTTAAACTACTGAAATTTCAAAGGTAGTTATCAAAAGTGAGCCTTTTTAAAGCTTTAAGCATTGTTAATTTTGAAAAGTTTGTAAAAGTGTGTAATCTCTGCTTGTAACTGTTATCTAGGTTGAGGAATGAGTAGCAAAGCTTTTGCGAATAGAGCCATTCTAAAACTAACTAAATAAAATTATTAATGGACTGCTTGAGGTAGGTTAGTGCGGAGGAATCGATTCCATTGATTTTTGAATAAACTGTTTTTATACGAGAAGCTGACATTTCTGAAAGTTTTGTCTCGTAACAAAAGAAGTTTGACGTGCCAAAAAGTAATTTACTTTTTTGGTTGCCTGTTTTCCCTGTTGTTTGACATTAAACTTTTACCGTTTAAATCAGTTGTATGGGAAAAATAGCAAGTGGTGCATAAATTTAAAAACAAAAAACAACACTGAAATGCTCAGCTAAGTAGATAAAAAGATTGAAGTATTTTTTGTTAGTGAGCACATAAAAAATTGTCTTCCACTCTACTCTAAAAGCTTCGTTAAGAAAAATTATGAGTGCAAATCAGTAAAATTATTGATTGTGAAAACTAACTCATAAAAACCATGTAAATAAAATGATTTGAAGATGACGGGTATACGGGTAAAGTATCTAAGATACTGTAATTTGGTTATATTAGGAACATAAATTCCTGCTACAAGTGTAGCAAATAATAATGGCGTTAAACTTTATTAAACCTAAAAATGAAAAAAATTTTAGTAATGAGGGATGTTTGGAAGAAATTTGAGGCTAAGTTCATAAAGTGTAAAAGAATAAATTGTAGTTCTATCACATATAAACTCTTATTACTTAGTCTACTACCATATACTATAGCTTCATCGCGGCATTTTGATTAAATATGTTAATTACTTTAAAATGATGATTGTTTGTTACGCCTTCAAAAAATTGTACAATTCTTGTATCAAATCGATTACAATGTTTATCAGATTTGCAGATTACTGAGAGCGCTGCCTGAGTAAGTTTGATATTCGGGACGTCGGACTTTTTTATAGCAAATTTATTCGTCACAATTTGGTTGAAGTATTCGTAGCTATTATAGTTGCTTGGTTATAACAGGGGGAAGTAGTATACTTCCTTTCACCGAAGCCTCACGGCCGATGCTCCCTTGTTCGCCAATTTCCGAGGGGTCATCATCTATAATTTAAATACAGCTTTAAGATTCTGAAGTAATTTTGCATTAGGTTTGAGCACAAACATTTTCTTAAAAGACTCCCAAAAGCTTTTAAATTAATTAGCATAAAATGTTATACATCAGAAAATGAAATTAAAAATTTTAAATTCATTTTTATTATTAAAATTCAATATTTAAAACATAATCCGAGTATATCGAATTTATTTCTCCAAACTACGAAAAAATATATAGAAGAAAGAAATAATTTCTAACTTTTCTAACTTCTAATTTCTAATTTTTGGAATTTTGTAAATATTTTTAGAAAATAAAATGATGTACATAAGTGCATGATATGTGACACACAGCATATGAGTTTTGAAGTCCACGAAAAATCGGAGTACCTATGATTTCGTTTTTAGGAGCAGTTAAATGCCAACAACTATTACAAATGATATCATTTTCAGTTGAAAAATGAGTGTATATTCTGCTAAATAGGTAAAGTTGGAATCGGCTATGTACATATATTTTCTACGGTGAGCTATTACTAATAGAAATATTAAATGAAAGGCATAATAAATATGTTTGTCGATTAAAGAATTGGCAATAATAATGTATAAAAAAATTCCTTTTAAGAATCCTGAATTGATGATAGAATTAAATCGAAAGAAATGAATTGTGAAGTAGGAAAAATGAAAATAGGAATGAGGAGAATTCTAGTATTGCTGAAAAATGTTCTTTTCTTATTTATGGAAAGCATTCATAAAAGTAAATAATCAGTTAAAGTTTATAGATATTACTTTCAAATGGAGAATAGTTTCAATGCAAAGATGTGAAGGAACAGTAGTTAAAAGAAAATAAATTGAGCTTCGGCTTGTGATTGGTTTTGTAAAATTAAGCAACAATTTTGAATTCTCGGTAAGAACAGTCAACGAAGTCCTTTCTTTTTTACGATATTTGCGAGATTTTTTTTTTTCCCTAAAATAAGAAAAGGGTTTTAATTAAAGAAGATTTTTGGTGGAACAAAAAAAAATTAATTGAAAAGAAAATAATCACAGCAGTGAATGTCTGAATATAAGTTAAGAAGTGTAATTAAAATGGAGTAGTAGTTTAAATGAAATAGCTGTAGAATAGTTTATGTTGTTAATAAATAGAATTCTAGAATTAGACTTGGGCAGGGGTTTACATTCGTACATACTAGTCATCAGATGATTCCAATAACTTTTTAATATATAGTTTTATATATATTGGTCCATTTTAATGCCGCTATTTCAACAATAGTCAAACAATTAAATGAAATAGCTCTTTGGCTTCAGTTAATTGAAGTTGGATTATAATTTGGAAGCATCAACAAATATTCGCAATAATAGAAGATGGCTGAATAAGTAAAATGTAGATACCATAACAGAGTTTGAAGCCCAAATGGGTGGAATTCGTGTTAATCTTCTTGGAGATCAGAATCAGTGCTAAAGAAGCTTCCACAGAAAAGTCGTCGCGAAAAAATTGTTAATGGCGATATATTTTCTTAACTTGAATAACTCGGACTTCGCTATCTGCAACTAGATGCGAGATATTTTGCAACAAGAAATGGAATAAACGGAAAGGTAAAAAGATAACAAAAACCGGTTCAAGGAAATTAAACAATTATTCAACTCTTCTTGACAATGCGTGTTATCCAAGGATTTTTTGCTCTCTTTGTTCCTTTTGATTATTATTTAATACATGGCTCATATTCGTCCAGTCAGGCTAAAATCGCCTCTGTATGCAGCAAAGCTACAAGTAAAAGCATCGTAAAAATGAAAAGATGGTGCTGGTTGCGATATTCCCATTAAAAATTACCTTTCGTTATGATTTGTTATGGCCGCTCGAAAAGTCGTGTTTAAAGTTAATGAAATTGTAATTGAGTAAAGACCTGACTGCACTCTCCATAGTTCTCTTTTTGTTTTTGTTTTTGTCTGACAATCTAAATTTATGATCACTTTTCTACTAAAGGAAATAGTCTGTTTTTGGGTTAAGGATTTTGAAAATTGATGTATTCTAAAATAATAGTACAACTTCATACATATGAGTTAGCTTTATCAAGATTTTTGCCACTCAACTATAAAAAAGCGTTATTTAAAAATAATTTTTATGATTTGTTTTGAAATTTTTTGTCAAATATGAAATCATTTTGGCCTTATGAAGTACCTTTGTAAAAATCACATACTATTTAATCTACTTAATCCTTAGATCCTCTGTATTAAAGAAAATAATAAAATGTTTTTCAAAAAGCTGATAGATATAATTTCTTAATTAATGTTTTTTACTAAATAATTCTTAACTACTTAAGTATTTTTTATAAAAATAATGTGGCAAAATATCTTGGTAATGAATGTAAAGTACAAATACATTTTCAATTTTGACATAAGTGTTGTTGCATTTTTTTCTAACTTTCTGTTTTAGTTACTATTTAAGTAAGTACAAATTTTGTATTAGAACAAGACCAGTATTTTAATCTAAAGATTATCCTCCGAACTTATGTACTTTTGCTTAATACCACCTTTAAATATTTTTATTTATGAAATTATTAAGCTTATCCTCTTAAAAATTTTCGATTTTATTTCGATTTATTAAAATTGTAAAATCTTCAAAACTCACACAAATATTTCGAAAATTTAAATGTTATAAATACGAGTATATAAAAGTAATAATAAATGTAAGTAAATTTATATTATCGGGTAAGTCTTTATCAGTTAAAGGCATTAAATTTTATTTGAAGTATTCAATATTTGATATAATTCTCATGATGAATTGAGTAAGCTCTTCGGAATGTTCTAAGAGGGTTGATGTAATTTTAAAGCAAAACAAAATAATATTATACTCATGTACAAAAACGAATAGTAATTAATCTATTGGCATTAAATATAGCGTTTTTGTCGTTTTCTTGAAGTATCTTGTCGCGTTCTTAGACATGTGTTTCCTTGAAAAGCCTGTGGAGCATATGGAGAAGATGAATCGTGGAGAGTGTAGAATACTCGAGGTCGATATGAAGAGGAAATGGTATAGGAGGTTACACATCCTCATACGCTCAGGTCTAATCCGACTTAATTACTTCTAATTAATTACATGTCATTTGGATTGGGCCCTCCCGTTGACTTTTTAGTCAAACTGTATGGCTGGGCTAGTGTGCTAAAGCCAGCAGTATTTGCATACCTCACGTAACCGACTGATTTTGTCTCTTTTTTACTTATAAGAAGTCAAGTTGCGCGGAAAAGCAATTTTTCTCAAATTTCTGTTGGTTGTTAATGATCTTAGCTATGTTTGATATCTTTTCTTATCTGCTGGCATGTTTTTTCTCATATTAAGCTGCACTTTTCGTTTTCTTTGAAACTTGCACATACCAGCACATCTACACAAGAGAAATGGTAAAGAGTTTTTGTTTGTATCATTGTAGTTCATGCACTTTTTGATTCAATTCTCATAGGAAACTGTAGCTAGCCGGAGCTCTTAAACTATTTAAAGTAAACTGAGACAGACGGACACATCTGCGATGGTTTTCTTATACACTTCAAGAAATTTTTCTTAGATAGTTTTTCATTTGATTTGACAGTTACATTTGCGGCGGTGGCTTCATCTTGTTTTCAGATGGACAGGACTATATCAAAACAGACAAACGAAAATTGTTCCGCAACATAATGGTCTTACAGCGAAGTAGTTCAGTGCCAGCAAACAGAAAAGCAATAACATCTTCTTGTATACAATGTTAGAAATGTTTTGGTGCGTCGTGAGTGCCGTATTGAGAGAATGATGAATGTTTTATCCTGGCAAAAAGGGATATGAATTTAGGAAAGAAAGATATGTGTGCCGTAGTCCCTTTAACGTAGAAAAGAACTTGAAATTGTGTAGGTAAATGGTATTTTCAATAAATGCCATCAACTTTTAAACATCATTTGTTTCCATTTAACTTGACAAGAGGGGTACACTTTTGCTGTAGAATTTGAAAACAGGCGTTGGTGGTTTTAACTAATAGTATGTAAGTCCTGTGAAAATTGAACGTTGAATGACTCCGTCATTTACACTTAACTACACTTTAATTAAATGGTAGCAATTAATTAAAAGTTTAATCAGAAATTTTTCAAGTGGAGAGCAAACTTTAGCAAATCTTGTCACAAAGTAGGGGTATGATAAAATAACAGAATATGTAGTGTAGAGGTAAATTATAAATAACATAGGTCCACTGTTATTTTTTAGATTTAAGTTTTATAAATAAATCTTATATTAGTAATAGATATATCTCATCTTTTTACAATATGCATGAATAGAGTAAACATTTCTTCTGCAATGTAGTAAATCAGTATTTGAAAGTTTAACTAATTCTTCCAGTTTATTTTTTTGAAATTTTTTAGAAATATTAGAATTAGTTTAGAAATCCATAAATTAAAGGTCATGGGTCTTCCAAACACTCATCATATGTTAGTAGCTGCCGAGAAACATGTGTCGCGGAGTATATAACTGGTTTTTAAAATAGGAAAATTGAAGAAGCTATTCATAAGAGTTGGTTAGAAGTATTATTTGTGTTCACATTTTATAGGCAGGTTATTCCTTAAATATTTCATATGTGTAGTTAGAAAAATTAAAAACTTTTTTTGGGGTACTGTTTCCGGAGTAGTTGTACAATAAAATGGTTTGTAGACCTCTCTCTTTGGTATTGAGTATATAAGAGGACATTACAAGTAAGATTATGAACAAAATTGCTAAAGATATAAATCATTTATTATTGAGTGAGTCAAAACAATAATTTTTATGAGGAGTAACTAGAACTAAAAACAGAAAAGCAACATAAGAAACTTCCTTATAAAAGAAACGGGCTTTACCTCAAAGATTTAAAGGTTGAAAAAAAGTTCCTTCATGGGGTTGTAGCTTTGACCTAGCCCTAGTGGTATCGTTTACTTTGCACTTGAACAGCCGGAGTAACAGAAATGAAGAAATAAATTTTACTTACGTCAAAATATCGGATCAGAGGTATTTATCAAGTAACTTGAAATGTAGAAAAAGCTGATAATGTATAAAAGAAGTAACAAATAGTTACCTAAGTTTAAGAAGTTAAGAGACTATAATCGAGGTAAAAGAAGCGACCATATCAAATGCGAGGAAATTGTAAGCAACCACATTTTTAAATCAACCATTTTCAGTGGTGAATTATTTATGTTACATAAAGTTCACAAGCTTAAGGTAAAAAAAAATATATGATATTGAGTACCTAATATCTACAGTTTGCTGTGATTATGTGTTGCAGGACACTGACTCCAGATATTTACAGCTGGGTAATCAGCAAGAAAAGTTATTTATTAATCCAAAACAGTCGTTTATTGGGTTTATTGCACTCTTTCAAAGCAAACCCGTCGTCGAGGAGATTATTCTGGGACTACAATACCCAACAATAATTGCAATTTGTTCGCGCTTTCCCGCCCATCGGCCTTTTAGAATTAAAGAAACCTCTTTCACCTGGCTGCCCGTGGCACCTTAGCACCTTATGGCTATTCATCTTCAGTCTTTTCTCCGTATGTGGGACTCATATTGCCAAGGTAAACTATTCTTGCGGTTTATTAAAGGCGGTTACGTCTGTGAAACGATGTTTTTTGCAGGTTCGCACGATTTCGTTTGGTATGGGCTACTCATATTTACACATTCATATAATGCTTTAAATTTTAAGCCACCATTTCAAATTTCTGCCTAGAATGTATACCACAAGTTGAAAATGTGATTATTAGGTGAGGAATATGCGTTTATATGAAAGTGGAATAAATGCCATTTATAAAAGATTTTAAAAGGTAAGACAAAGTTACAATCCATAGCATTTAGAACCTGCTTATTTGTTACTTAACTTACATAGGGCATTATTTAATTTTTTTTTGTAGCTGGAATCATAAATACTGTTATTCTTCTTTTTGTAAGTTTTAAGTCACTCCCAAGCTCTTTTAATAATTTTTATTTATAATTAATATTTTAATAAATTACCCAACCAAACTTATGTGGCTTAATTTTTTGTTATGTTTCATTAAATAAATTTTTCATGGGCACAGAGCTTAAGCGTAATAAGACTAATTAGATTAATAAAAGAAATGGGAATTGTTAGTTACCTTATTTGGTTAAGGAGTTAAAATTGAAAGAAGGAAAACCATGAGAAAGTTTAAATGATGAATAAAGTAAAAGATTTAAGCTCTACTTGGAATTAGATTCATTAAGAAGTATAATATAGCATAGATGATCAAATAACCGATGTAGATATGGATAGCAAAGACAACTTGATCAAATGTTAGCTTAGTTTTCAAATGTAAACATTTACTAAAAAATATGAATCTCTTTGGTTTTCTGATAAAATAAGCTTTTCTTTCTACTCAATTTTATAGAAAATTGTGATTTTTTTACCCGTATGTGTTTGATTAAATAAAATTTCGTATTTTCAACAAAATCTTAAGAAGTTTTGGAATGATTTTCGTAGTAATAATATTTCTTATTTCAGTGCTTAGTATTCTGCTTTAGGACTCTTACTTTTCTATTATTAACAATTAGTAAGTAGACAAATATTTTACTTGATTAACATTTTTTTATCTCAATTTAGCTATTTCGTATTTTTTTTTATATTCACAATATGTAAGCTTTGACACTCAAAAGGGTTTTCGGTTATTCATGAAATATAATCGAGATTGATAAGAATTAATTTTCCAGGGCTACTCGAATGACTATCTTCCAAAAGTGCTCCATAACATCCAGATAATATTCATGAGTGAAATGTTGATCCTGTAAAAGAGGTATGTTGTCTTTAGGGTTGAAAAACAAATTAAAATTATCTTCTCTTCACAGAGAAGATGACAGCTTTCAGAGTACTCAATAGTGTTTAGTAGCTTTCTCGAATAAATTCTCGACATATAAGACATAGTAAAAACCAATTATGACTTCTGGAAACGGAATTCTGAGAGCATGGCGGCTTTTATCTTACATTTTTTTAATATTATTTTTTTCTTTTGTGACGAGTTGCAAAAGGTATTGTGATCTTATTCGCTATAACAACTCGTTTGTCGATTCCAATGAAGGTGATCTTATTTTATAGAGGAGACATGCAACTTTCAGACCATATGAAACCATAAAGTTCAGCTAATTTTCTATATACATATATGTTGTAGAAAGCAGTATCTTAAATTCGAATATTATAAATGATTAGGATAAAGTTACATATTGAATTAAATAACAGAAAACTTTTGGTTTTTTTTCTTGTCAAAGTGAATAAATATTGGTGGTGATTGTATGAAGGAATAGCTTTGTAATGTCCCAACAAATAATTGTACAATCTTGCAGGATGAATATTTGAAATAATAAAGTACACAAAGATAATAAATGGGTTTTTAATTTTTCACACTTTTCATGGTAATTACTGAAACATCAATAACTCTACTAATTACTTAAGGCGGGAACTTGAAAGTGCTGGCAACTAATGCAAGCACAATGAAATCTATGCACCTTGTATAATTATACATCATTAAAGTGTTCAGTTTGCTCCTACTGCGCATTGATTTCTTATCTTTGAAGAAGAAAAGTATCTTAGTGTTAGGAACTCATTTTTACCTGGTATATCATAAATAGATTTCTCAACGATCAATCACGTCAGCGAAATCAATTTAGATTAAAGTTAATTTATCATTGATGTTATCGGAATTATGTAGCGCTTAGAGGAATGTAAACATTGATCGCAAATGGACGTTTTACAAAAACTGCTGACGTTTTGCTACGATCAGGTTCTTGTTTTTAATCATGTCTCTTGTTTTTATGGTATAAAAATGATGGTTGCGGTTGGAAAAGTTCGAATTGGAGCTGAAAGATGATGATAAAAAAGACTTTTACTTACTGATAACAAAATATTAGCTAGTTTATATAGCTTGTGTATTTTTTTTATCTGATATTAAAAGCTCAGAAGGCGTGTCCATTGTTTCTTCATTTGTCATCAATTTTAAGGATATTTATAATCGTTTATAATTTGCAGTGTCATGTGCATATTATTTTTATCATTGATGACATGAACATTTAAGAAGCTCTGATTTTTCATCAATCTTGAAGTTGGAAATTGAAACAATACAGACAAATCGATTTGTTATTAAAAATGATAGGTTTAAAGATTCTTCTTTGAGCTTACGGTCATGAAGTAAATCAATTGTGAAAAAATGTAGTAGCGCAAATCTTTAAATTTCTTTAGAATTCACACTTCACAGCTATCGAACGTACCACCATACCAGTAAAGTGCCTATACAAATGTTTATGAGTGTACACATTATGAAAAGTTGTTTTCAAGTATATTTTATTTAAACTAAATTATGAAATTAAGTTTTATTTTACTTTTTTTAAATGAAGTTTAATTTATGTAGAGAAGGTAGGTGTATATTTAGACATTTGCTAAAGGACTACTGAAACAAAAATGAAATATACGAGTATTTAATCAACCTTTCTTGTTTTAGAAATCAAGCATTACTCGTAGTATTTTCTTTTCACAATTCCAATGCTAATAATTATAAAATGTGATAAAAAAATGAAAATTGTAATAAAATTTTAGTCAGGTATTTGTCATTTATTTTTCTATTCCCGTAAAAAATTTATAAAATTAAATAAATGTCAGATTTCTGTAAGAAAAGTAGCTTGAATGATTGAATATTTCCGACTGTAGACGTTTTTTCAAAATTGCAACTATTTGGAATAAATAAAATATAAATAGAAAGTAGATATTGGTTGATCTATTTTAGGGATTTCTTAAAACAAATTTTGTGTTTTATACCAGGTTTATTGAAGGAGTTTGGTAAATACTGTTTTACTTGGAATTTTGTTGAAGAAATATTCTGTAATTCTATTATTTCTAATTAATTCTTTTAATTATTTTTTTTGTTGGAAAATTCATTAGTAATATTACTGAATTAAAGTATTTAAATTATTTAACATTTTTAGGTCAGTTTAAATTAGTCACATTTGAATTTCTCACTTTCTTGAGGAACAAATAAGATAAATGAAGTAAATAAATCGTTGCTATAGATGACAGCGATGTAAGAGTTCCGCGGGCTGGGACAACTGTAATTTTACCGACTGTTAAATATNCATGAAAGAAGAGAAGCACTTCTTTTCCTTCTCATATTTATTTATAAAATTTTAAATTAATTTAAGTCGATTATTTATAAATAAATAAAATCTATATTTAATGTTTCTTTTATCTTTTCGAAAATGAAAAATAACATCAATAATTTCTATATAAGCGATGCAAGGATATTCGAAAATCAAAAAAGACTTGTATTATTTGATTGTAACACGCCNATCAACGCACACCTGTTTGGATGCACTAAGATGTCGGCCAAATATAATTAAATTGCATTGGGGCATAAAAGCAATCAGTCTAGCGCATTAATTAAATTCTCATGCAAAGATTCATGAACAATAACTATAAAAAATATAAGAAGCACAAATTAATTGCTCCACTAAACTAACTAAAGTCGTGCCGGTAAAATGTGATCAGTTAGATGGGATCTTTCAGATTAGATCCTTCCTATTGACGGGCGCTTGAAGTGTACATGGACGCATGGACGAATGGATGACAACAACAGCGACTGGTAAGTTCATGAACTTGCCTCAGTCATTACGTCACCTTAATGGCCGTCATAAATATTAAGCTAATAAATCTTGGCAAGGTATCTTAAAGAGAAGCAAGGGTAATTTAATACACGGCTAAATGGAATTAAACGACAAAAAACATCGCTACTTCTTAGGTTGTTAACAAATAGCTGTAGAAATGGGTGTGCATTTTTTTATGAAAACCTGAAACTTAAATTTCAATGGAAATATAAAAAGCTATCACCTGATTGGGGAAGAGCGTATTATCAGGCAAACAAGCTTAAACCTGATCCTGAATTCTACCTTTTTGCATAATTGCGTAATAATATGTTGTTATAGTTCATCGAGTCAATCTTTTAAGGCTTTTCAGCTAAAATGCATTTTACGAGTGCTTGGCCTAATTGCGCTTGTAACTTAAATATTACACGCGATATTTGTTGGATTATAATGTACGACTTAGATGTACTTACACGGCGAAGAGAAGAAATATGCAAAATATTCAAAAGGTATCAGAAAAATTATTTTTAATTCATAATTAAAGTCTTAAACTAGACATGCTGCAAGTTGGAAAAGTATTACATGCTCTGAAAGTGACTTAATTAAGAAATGAATTTAGCTTCGCGAAATAGTCGCGCAAGTAGTAACTTATTACTTTTTGCTTACATTACATGAATATCATAGAGTTTAAATTACCAACAGTTGTGGAACGAAAATAAAGGTTGTTTCATTATCAAATTTCTACCTTTGGGTTACACGTAAACATTTTGGAAGTTTGTAATATTTTTAGATACATTTTAGAGATATTTCAGATATTGAATTTGAAGTTGAATTGATGTACGCATGTTATATTGAAGTAAGAATGCTAGGCCATTGTTCTACTCCATGAAAAATTGTGTAATCACTTCTAGTTTATAGCTTACTTTGTAGAAACTACTTAAATCATACACAAACATATCAAGTAATTAAGTTCGATATGCCTAGCTGCCATTTTATAAATTAGATATGTTAATAGAAAATGTTTTGTAATATCTTCAAACCAATGCAAATTAAATAACTTACGTTAAGAACTCTATAAATATTGTGCATATAGAATATATACAGTATGATTCATAATTAGTTGAATTTTAAAAATATAAAGCTTTGCAAAACGAGACTAGCTTCATTAGAATCGTCGTACGTATTTTTGAGGAATAGAAAGTAAAGTGACAATATCGTTTCATATTACCTCATAACAGAAACACGATAGGGTTGAAAATATTACTCACGTTGAAAATTGCAAGAACGTAGCTTCACATTTCTGGAATTGTGTGTACGGGATTGATGAGACTTGGTGCTTCAAGCACTATCCTCAAACAAAGCGTAAGATGGATATATAAAAGTCTCTAGGCTCTAGAGATTCGTTCAAAATATTTTTGGTAAAATAACTAATTATTCTGTGTATGTTACTGGTGTGATAATTTAAAATGTGATGTTTCGTAACTGCTAGGTTTTTTAGTTAACATAAAATTTTAATAATTTATTTATTATTATATTATTGTGAAACCCATATAGTGTGTGAGTTGCAAATGTAGTGTTCGGCCAAACAGTTAAACTTTACAATAATTTAGAGAATGGAAATCATAATAACGCGGGCAATAGTCCTGTGCACCTCGCTATGGAAGTAAAAAATTAACCTTACATGATACAAGCGTTAGCGTAGTTCAAGAGGTAGCAAAAGAAATTGTTCAAGAAATTTTCTAAAGGCCTAAGAATTTACCCCGATATAAAAGTTGAAAATGCACTGTGGAAGGAAGAATTTCAACAACTCAAAAGAACCGATCGTTACAGCTTGCCCAAATATAGTAAATAGTATCAGTAGACAACATGTGAGAGGACAGTTCTAACAGCTCTGGGGAGCTCAACGCTTGGCTACTAGTACTGCAATAATATTAATCATATGCGTAAAAACTATGTAACTATACTTTTCTTTTGTTCACTAGTCATTGCCACAACCATATAAAACCATATATGCCTAAATGGCATTACGAATTTTTTTGATCTATAAGTGCTACAGGAGATATGAAGTTTATCTTATCGTTACGGTAGAGTATATCTGGATGTTTTCTTATTATCGCATATTTTGCAAGCTCGGGTTAACTACTAAACAATTTTGAAAGTTTACAATTATAACTTCTGATCTAGCAAAAATTCAAAAATTTCGAAAGTAAGATATTTGTAATTCTTTTAAAACTCAGATAAAATTCATTTTCACTGATTAATTTTTCTAAACGCTTTAATAATTGAAGTAAGCCATTGTTTCACACAGTCAAATTATTTTTAAAAATTGTACAGGTAATGTAATAATTTTCCGAGCAAAAAGTGAGAAAGCAAATTTTTAATAATTATAGAGTTTACTAGGTTGTTTAATAAATTTTGTGGCTTAATACGAGAGGGCGTTGCTACTAGCCTAAAGTTTTTTTTGTTATTTTGGTACACTCTTTTTCTTGAACGTATGTGAAGTTTCATTTTAATCTTTTAATTAATTCTTTGGTTACAAGCTATTTAGTATCGACGAGTTATAGTATTTTGTTACAATGGAAAAAATCAAGTATCGTGCAGTGATTGAATTTTTATTTTTGGAAGGTTTAAAAGCTAAGGAAATTTATGAACGAATGTTGAAAGTGTACAAGAGTTTTTCGCCTTCAATTAGTGCAGTAGAAAGATGGTTTGCTGAGTTTAAACATGGTCGTACAAGCGTTCAAGACGATCCATGTCAAGGTCGTCCAAAAACAGCAACAACATCAGAAATAGTAGAAAAAATACAGGATATTATCGTATTGGAAAATTGTCGAGTGATTGAAAGTTTAAGGAATATTTTGACTACAGTATTGAGTTTGAGAAAGCTGCCGGTGCTGCATTCGCTAACAATGGAACAAAAACACATTCGAATGCAACTTTCTCAGCAACTAAGGATTGGTGCGAAGCTGGTTCTTCGACTCCGAAACGAGGGTGTTAATATCAGTTTTTGAGATGTGAAAGGAACTTTCTTTGTAGATTACTTACAAACTGGTAAAACAATAAATTCTGAATATTATTGTAACCTTTTAGATCAAAACTTGGTGAAAAAAGACAAGTTTTGAAGAAGAAAAAAATTCTTTTTCATCAAGGCAATGCATCGAATAATGACAAAGAGTATTTTCACAATGGCTAAAATTCATGAATTAAAGTTCGAATTGCTGAAGCAGCCACCGAAGTCACCAGATTTGGCTCCTAGCGACTTCCATCTGTTTCCAGACCTAAGAAAATTCATTCGTAAAAAACGTTTGTCATCAAATGATGAGGTAATAACTGCTGTGGAAGCGTATTTTGGCAGCCTTTCCAGATTCTCNAACTTGGTGAAAAAAGACAAGTTTTGAAGAAGAAAAAAATTCTTTTTCATCAAGGCAATGCATCGAATAATGACAAAGAGTATTTTCACAATGGCTAAAATTCATGAATTAAAGTTCGAATTGCTGAAGCAGCCACCGAAGTCACCAGATTTGGCTCCTAGCGACTTCCATCTGTTTCCAGACCTAAGAAAATTCATTCGTAAAAAACGTTTGTCATCAAATGATGAGGTAATAACTGCTGTGGAAGCGTATTTTGGCAGCCTTTCCAGATTCTCACTTCAGGGATGGAATTCATAAATTGGAATTTCGTTGGAACAAGTGTATTGATGTTCAAGAAGACTATATTGAATAATAAAGTGTATTTGAAACCATTAAACCGCAATACTTATTGAGCAACCTAGTATTTTTGTGTTAATTTATTATATAAGTAATTACTTACAAGTAAAAGAGATATCTGATTTAAAATAATTGGATCACTAATTTTCAGAAGCGGTGATTTTCTAAGAGATTCGATTAGTATTTCGAATTTAGCATTTCTTATTGTAGCAATTAGTATATGGATTATTGCAGTCTATAATAGTAGTAGTCTACATGTTTATGTTTAAATTGAAGTATAAAATATAAAAGTAGAGATTACTTAGTGTTTATGGTATTTTGATGAGCCCATTCTAGTTAATTGAATTTTACTCCTTTTATTTCCCTACTGAGCTGAAAATAAAAAAAATTCAATGTTTTTTTTGCGTTTTTCTTAAGAAACTAATTAATCAGAAGAAATTCTTAAAGCCAACGACAGCTTAGAAGTAAATTTTTTTAGCTAAATGCTTTTGTTCAGCATATTTGTTCAGTTTAAATCCACTGTTGGCTAAGCGCGCCACTTTGCATTTGCGTTCCAGGATGAACAAAAGAAAAGGATTTATTATCAACTATCATAAAGGCAGTCAGAGACATAAATTAGGATAAAGTTATTTGCAAAATTTAGAAGAAAAATGAAATAATTTTATTAAACATTAAAGTTATGTTTGTAAAGTTTGTGGAGTTGCATCCCATAGATTTTCATTTACTTTCCTTGTTGTTCTTTTGTTGAAATTTATATACTAATGGGTGTTAGGATTTTCATTGTTTCTCTTGAATAAAATGCAATAGTTTCCGCCTATTTTTCACTTCTTTTTTTTCTTAGGCGAAGAATAACATAAAAGTTATAGTAAAATGGAAGATATGCAGTAGAAAATTAAAAAATTTATTTACAAAAAAATTGCTAGAGTTTGTAACTAGAGAAAATTTGTAAGAGAGTTCTTTGAATCAGGATTGAAGGAATTTCTGGCATCATCTGAAAAAATTAATCGCATATTAATCTTTTATTTGTACGTTTTAAGTAGGTTAGAATTTGGAGTATTTAAGAATTATACTATAAATAGTAGTTTAAAAAATCCATTAATTCTGTTTCGCTTTACGTCAAATAACTGATATCATATCAGTGAGATTTGAAAATTATTTAAACAATGTAATTTTTAGAAATTACTCAATACTTTGAAATTGTATATATCACCTCATTGGTTGATTACTCAAAATTAGTAATACCTGTATCTTTCTGGCAAATCCTATTATAGTTGGGCTTACAAATACATCTAACATATACTCAGTTTGTATTAAATTCAGTTGGCCAGCAAATAATATCAAATATTATATTTGGTTTATTACTGCTGTCGTAAGATGGAGTTAGTAGTTCAAGAAAAATAAACTTAGGGAGAACAAACTGCACGTTTTTCTTAGTCTTTTGTGTGTGCTTCACTTAAGTGCAAAATTTATAATGATATAAAGCGCAGATTTTTATGAGTAATTGTATAGATTACAGTTTCCTGCCGCTTTTGTAACAAACAATTCAAATATCTATAACTTATTGCTGGAAATATAATTTCCTAGATTCAACCGGCTCGCACCTGCGGAGCTTGAAATGCAAAATCAACTAATTAGCTATTAAGTCTATTAAAAATAAACACATTATGAGGCCACATGAGCTAAAACGTTAAATTAAACTACAGCAATAAACGTGTCTTTATGTTAGCTGCGGAACAAATTTACGCGATTTTAATAGACTGCCTTATTTATGGACTCCCCTAATTTTGAAACTCATGCTTCCAGCGACAAGAAGTAGCACAGGTTTTCTAAACAGAATATATCATGTGGCTGCTGTAAACATGCCACTAAGAAAGAAGAAGGAGAACAGAGCCGAATCGAGATCTTGCGCACCCGTTAAGAAGGACTAAGAAAGTACGGGTATGAAATTGGCTAAGTTTATGTTTTCAGTTAATTCGAAATGGAAGTCATGCTTTACCCAAGAGATTCAAAAGGCTAGATATTCCATTTTCGGGTTGTTCGTGTACAAAAAAGTAGGATAAGAAAATAAATCACCTCAGATAGAAGATGCTGTATAATAACATAAGCATCTATTGCTTATCCCTTAAATCTGTATAAAAATTCAAACTTTGTAGGCTTTACCATATTATAGTTATCGGCTTGGGAAAATTTTGTATTATGCTCTCGGATTGAATTCGAAAAGTCAACATCTTTGAGCTACGGATGATTTACACACCTGTAAGATTTCAAGAGAAACTTGAGGAGATAAATATCTGAGCAGAATTTGTAGATAAAATTGGGGATTAAAGCCATTCAGAGTGCATGGATTTACATGGGGGGATTCAAATAATTATGGAGGAATGAGAAGTGCAAGACTGTTATACATGATTGTAAGTGATTCGTTAAAAATCAAGGGTAGAGTTATCTTCGATTAGGTTTTAAAGGGTGCAAAGAGTGTAAATATTGGAGTCTCTACATAATTTCTACATAAACTCTACATAATTTATTTAGACAACGTAAGTTTTTATATAAATTGAAAAATTTGTTTTATATTTTACTCCCTTATTTGAAGGGTTCTCAATTTGGGTGGAAACCTATTTGTTTTTCTGGTTGAACCTATGACTCTATAAAGCTTTAAAGTTAATTTTCAGTTTTCTTATTAGATGTTTTCAAAAATGTGTTGAAGTTAATTATTTATGTAATTATTTATAGAAACTATTGAGTACAAGAACATGCTTTTGTATGAAAGAAATTCAAAATTTTTTTTTGCTAGCCTGAACCATTCTAATTTCATTATTTTAAGTGGGCACATAAGGGTAGTATATGTAGATACTGAGCTTGAACAAAATTATCTAGATGAAGGATATTCTTTAATTAAACTAATGCTTGATTTTCTTATAAACTTTAATACCAAAAATTGTAAAATAAGTCGCAACGAACATACTTTCAACTTTCATATAAATATAGTAACAATATATGATCCTGCTAGAAATGCTTCTGATGACTGATGTAGAAGAAATTCAAATATTGAAGCTGACAATTTTACTTTAGGTCTTGTCTGAAGATATCCCTTTTCAGTATACTAACTTTTGACACTTTTATTTGCATATACCTCAAATACTCTTTCATGTCTGGTTGCTATTCATACAAAAACAGAACAGGTGGTTGTTGACTGACTGACTACTGGTATTCTTGAGTACCAGAACTGAGGAATTTCATTGTGTTCATTTGCATTTGTTAAATTCTCAAGAAAAGAATTTCAGTAAAACAATAGGCAGCAAATTGCCTATTCATCATATTTAAATATAGGTAGACTAAGATATAATATTGGCTCCTTATGGTTTTTCTGAAGCACAATATACAAGTATGTTAACTAAGCAAGTAAAGAAGAGTCAAATGTAACATAGGTAAAGATGGTTGGTGCAAACCGCAACATTTCTAACTCAACGAGATTCTTCTCTTTATTATTCCAGAAACTTTTAAAATGATTAAAATTAAGTTTATTTTGTGGTACTAATTAAGAGTGTTCATTTATCAGAATAAAAAATTTCAAAGAAATGGTGGAAAGAAAGCAAATAAAGTATTTTAAATAATTGCCGGCTTATAAATACCAAAAACATTAAAAATATAATTGTGATTTCCTTTTGGGATTTGTTGGAGTCTATATGGCATTAGTTAAGCTGTTCGTTTAAGCTTAAGACGCTAACAATATTAGGTAAATTTTAAGATCTGGACAATTTCTGCTTTATTTAATAATACTGAACTTAGTAAGCAGTAATAATTAATAATTAATAATAATATTAATAATATTTTTACAGATAATATAAGTTGAATTCTGTTTTATAGATTAACAACTAATTATGATTTTCTATATGATTTTCTGCAAGCAATTAATTAATAATTTCTTCCGTAAACTGCAATAAACAGAAAATGAATTTTCTTGAAAAAGAGTAGAATAGCTCGTGTTTAAAATTGCAGTGTTTGTTTTTAAGATATTGACGAAATAATAGCAATCTTTAAATCATAGTTTGGGTTAACTTTTTATCTTTGATTAGGGTTTTCTTTAGAAACACGTTTACGTATCATCTTCTTAGTTCAAAACGTTATTAAGACATTTTCAACTATTTTTGAGGCATGCTGCTACTTACATAAAATCTTCGATTTTTAATTATAACAAACATAAATTTTTTTTTACTAGAGTAAAATTGATTGATCTTATTAAAAATTAGTATTGTGATACATGCTTCCACTGAAGATAAGAGCATGGTATCTTTTTCTCAAGAAGCACTATTTTCAGCTAATATTAAGAATTATAAAAACTTTAACTAGAATTGAGTAAATCTTGGCAATTTAAGAGAACAAATGAGTAAAGAAAGAGTGAAAGGTCTTATATCTTGTGAAGTATTTATCAGTTAATACTATCGTAATACTGCGTTGTTGTTTGAATGCAGTAAGCGCAGTAAGCGCAGTAAGCAATGAACTTATCATCCCCAAGTTTAAAATGAGAAACAATTCTTCGAAGGTTTTTTAGGTTAAATTATTATTTCTCTGACTACAACTCTGACTCTCTTAAACACTTTTACTTATTTGAATGAAAATGATTCATAAAAGATCGTGCAGTTCAAAAAAGTTTGATTAAGCACTTTGTGAAATCAACGAGAATTGATTGCAATTAATATTGATTTTTTTTAAGCAGATATAAACAAAATGGGAGATAAAACGTTCGCATTCATAGTTTTTAAATCTATCTCCTACAATTTCTCCAGCTATCCAGAATCTTTCCTCTAAAAAATTATTCATTTGCATTTATGTTCATTTACGATCGTACATACATATATGCTAGAACACTTGTTTATCAAAGCTGTTAAGAGTAATCTGTCAACAAACACAGCTTCTAAACATCAATTTCTCGATCTTGAATAACACTCTTCAGTTCTTGTGCGCTAAATAATTTTTCAATTCCAGTCTGTTTATCTGTTTTGACAAGTCAATAGCTAGTGCTCGGGAGGAAAGTGAAAAATAGATCTGTTAGTTGACATGCCCGACGAAATGAAAATGCGTATGATCGGGAGGGAGTTATAAATAATTTTATTAAAAAAAATTCGATACGATTACAACAGCTATAAATATCCCGGTCAGCTTAACATGCATCTGGTTTCATAAACTTAGAAGAGATTTAAATAAAATGTAAGGGTCTTGTTTGTACTTACTTTGCCCTAAGTGAACCCGCTTCATCCAAGGATAGATTTGAGGTGGATTACTTCCTTTTTTTGAAGAGCTATTTTGACTACTTCCAGCTTCGTTGCCACTTTCGCTGGAGCTGTCTGAATCTCCACCATTCGGACTATGAAGCGGAACATTTGTAGAATGACTATTGCTGCTATTGAGGCTGGTGGTTGAATGATTATTGGTGACATTTGTTGAGGATACACCAGTCGTTGATGATTTGTTTAGAGATCTGGCTACATTTTCTACCACAGTACTTGGCGATAATTTTGGTGATATATCTCTTGTCGATAAATCTTGAGGGCTAGATATTGATTGGTTGTTGTTTCCTGCTGGAGTTGTTTCTGTAGCATATTTACAACTTGTTTGTTGCTGTGGTGCCTGTTGTGGTTGCTGGCTTTGTTGTTGATTTGGTATAAGTAGTCGCTGTGGTTGGAGCTGGGTGTAGTCAACCATATCGGATGGATTTTGTTGACCACTTAAGGTATACGCTTGATTAGCATAATGCGCTTGAGGTGTAT
>JXPE01028231.1:4220-14396 GCA_001015215.1 Holcocephala fusca
TTTTTTTGTATTTAATTGAAAATTGTTTTTAAGATTTACCAGGTATTTTGAAAACGTACTTTACAGTTCCTGAAAAACGTTTGTCCTTTTGGGGATCGTAGTTTTTTAATCCAATTTGTAGTTCTACCGTCTCCAAGAAATTGCGTTTTTTCTTCTTTGAAAATTCATCGAGAGCACTTACAGACTCAACGAGAGTATCCCTTGATACTTTTGACCTGAGAATTAGAAAAAACAAAATAGAATTTTAATCATCTTCAGAAATTAAATACAACATTTTGAGGTTAAAAGAATTATTCTGCTTTTCCCTTTTTCAAGTACAAAAATTGTCTGAATTATTGACAAATCTTGCAACTATTTTGATTCTTAACTGCAAAATAATGAGTGAATTCGAATTTTATTTAGCAAACTTATCCAAACTTTACACGAAATTAAAAAGTCCGTGCAGTTAGTTTAGATTGCAATTTTTTTTTAAATGAAAATTATAATAATATTTGAATGAATTTCGAAATAATAAGAATTTCAAATAAAATTAACCAGAAATTTTATTAATTCTTTAAAATTTATTCAAATGAATGAAGGATTACAAGAAAAATTTTAGATTTTATCACACTTACGACATATTGAACGTCCGAACACTTTTACGTCAAATTACGGAAAGAAATTTGTGTCGGTCAACGGTAGTAAAGCGCCAGTTAATAAATTTACGGGAATGAAAGTACTGTAATTTGCATGCAGCGACACCTACAATTGAAACTTATTACTGCTTCAGATTCCTGAAAAGCTTTTAAAATAATTAAATTGTTTTATTTTTGTTTTGTAAATAGTTAATTTTTCAGTAAAATAATTATTAAAGCATTCAAATTACTTTTACATGCTTATCAAAAGAATTACATAAAATTATTAAAATTTCAAATTGCATATCATCTGCCAACACTTACGCTCATAGCATTCGAAAGAGAAATAAAAAACGTGACATTTCCATCGCCTTTGTTTCTTTTGATTTTATCTTCTGTCAAATGTGGAATATTTTCGTCTTTTGGTTACTTCGTGTAGCCACAAAATTAATAAAGACTAAAAGAGAAGCAAATTTTTTTGCAAAATTTCCAGTAGAAATTTAAAAAATAAGTCATTTTGGGGCAGAATATTAAATAGAAATTAATGTGAGAAAATCGTAAACAATGCAAAAAAATTGAAACGTAATACAACAAAATTTTTGATAAATTAATCGATTCAGGCCGTGTGTGATGTTTGTGCGAAAAAATTGAATACAAGTGCAAAGGAAAATGCGATGAATTGAAAGAGAAGATGCGATTGGAAAAGGCGTAAAAGAGCTTCGTATTTTAGGAAGGAACAAATAAATTGCAGTAGTGTGAGTGAGCGAATTCGTTTGAACTTGTGGAAGAGAGTGTTTCCAATCTTTTTTCTGTTTTTTTTTTTTTTTTTTTTATTGGTAGGGAAACGTCAAAATTAGAAAATTTTACTTCTTTTGGGGTAATCAGTTCTTTTTTCCCTTTTTTTTGATTTTTTTTTTGTAATTTGCGGTCGATTTTTAATGAAAATTTTGAGTGATTCTTGTGATTTTAAATAATTTTTATTTAATTTGTGATTTCAAAAATAAATAAATAAGTAAATAAATAAATAAATTGCTTCCGTGATTAGAATCTCGAAACAACATCCGGAAATTATAGTGGCAAATGCAAAATGAATATCGTGGGTGACTATGAGTACAGCACGAAAGATATGCTAGGCCATGGAGCCTTTGCTGTTGTTTATAAAGGACGACATAGAAAAGTAAGTAAATTTATTTGGTTTTTTGTATTTTATTTTGAGTTAATGAATTTCTTAATTGAATGCAGTAATTACAAAAACCAATTTCAGCTTGAGAGACGTGAATGAAATCAGAATGTCAATGAATCGGATCCATTTTGCATGAAATAATGTTCCCATTTTATAAATTGAATTTATTTTAATGTATACAAAGAATATTGTTGAAATCCATGTAAATATAAAAGAGGAAGTTTATAAACCTAATTAAAAAAAAAATGATTAGGTTTTTTACAAATTACAGTAATTCTTTCTACATCATTAAGTTTTATTTCATTATTGACAATTTTAAAATCAAAAATTAGATAGTATCTCCTGCAATCATCATCTTTTAAGAATAATTTTAAAATCAAAAATATGATTTTTCAATGAGAAATTGAAAAATACCTCTTCATATCTTCTTCCTTGTAAGTTGATTTTACAATCAAAAATCGAAAGTACCCCTCATGTCGTTTTCTTTTTAAGATAACTTTACAATCAGAAATTGAAGAATAGCTTCTCAAATTTTCTTTCTTTTAATATGATTTTACAGACAGTGAGAAATCAAAAATTATTTCCCTTTTAAGAGGGTTTTATAAACAGCAATCGAGGAATACTCTCTCAAATTATCTTCATCTTAAGATAATTTTTGTAAACAGAAATCGAAGTGTAGCTCATGTATTCATCTTCTTTTTAATATGAATTTTCAATAAGAAATCAAAGCGTAACTGCTCAAATATTTCTTACTGTTAATAATTTTTCTGCAAGGTATTGCAGGTACTTACAGTTTAGCTTTAAGGATGATAATAACCATGTACAATGTCATATTTCAATAAAACTTCATAGATAAATTACAATTAGGAATACTATAATCAATCAGTTAATACTACAATTTCAATCAAAAGACATAATGCGAATGGTATTAACTTTTATTCAAGTTTTCAAGCTTGTTTCTGATAGATCTCAAGTTTTCAGAATTAGGATTTAAAGGAATTTTGAAGGCATTCCAATTTATTCCATAATAAATTCCACAAAAATCTGTTTTTAATTTTGTTTAAACCCCATGATCATTTTCTATCCTTTGGATTGATAAAATAAACAAAAAAAGAAAATAAAATGAACTTTATTAATGAAAATTCACATATGTTTTATATTTTTCCGATTCTTAGTCGTTGGAGGTATGCCAGACTTCATATCACGTTTTGTACAGTTTCTCCTCTGATATCTGGATAGGCCTTTCTCTCCATTTATTTTAAAAATATATTGGATTATGTTTTTTTTTGTGATATTTGTTTTAATTTTTTTACGTTCGTTTCATCAAATCCCAATACCTTTCGATTTCTCAAAATTTTAGAGAATTTGATAAAAGTCTATCCTCTTGATATCATGTTGAAATTATTCTCTTTATACCATTACATTGTAATTCTAACGTAGCGTAATATTACTAAGTCAGGCCAAAAAGTCGAAAATTTTGAATTTTTATTAATAAAAGAAAGTAAGCATTTATCATTGTAATTCTTTGAATTCATAGNGTCGATGCGAATGGTAATTAACATTTTACTTGATTAGTTGGTGATGAGAAATATGGAGTATCTTAACCAAAATTCCAAGTACTTTTTGAGTCGAGTTGTCATCGTTGANAGGCCAAAAAGTCGAAAATTTTGAATTTTTATTAATAAAAGAAAGTAAGCATTTATCATTGTAATTCTTTGAATTCATAGTTTTGTTATGCAATGAGTTCCTTGTTTCTTAATCCACATGTTTAAATTTTCTGTCAGATCACATTCATTGCTTAGAAAATTTAATAACTCTTTTGGTTTTGAATTTGTGAGATGATGCTATGATTTTTTTTCCTAGTAGAATAAAATCCATATCTAGGTAATTGTAAGGTAAAATTTGCCTTAACATTGGCTTGATCAGCGAGTATACAACAATCAAATTTTTTCAAGTGACTGGTTATATAATTTTTCTTTTTCCTCAAAACGATCAGATACTTTTTGAAATCAGTAAAGTTTTAAAAATTTCCTTTATTCGACTATATAGCATCCTAACTTTTTGATTAGTTCGAGATTTTAAGGACCAGATTTTCTAGAAGTTGCTACAACCAAACTTTATGAATAGCGNCTGTATCATTTCGAAAACACACTGGCATATATTTCCGAAGTTGCTACAACCAAACTTTATGAATAGCGTTATAAATTTTTTCCGTAAATTTTGTATTCTCCCATCCTAAATTAACGAATATGAAATAATGGCATGCGTGAATAAATTTATCTCAAATGATGAGGTTCATCGTGGAGATAGTCGTATTTTATAGAACTTAGAATTTGGAAGAAGTGCATATCCCTAAAAGAGAACTGTTTTGAGAAATTTAGGATCTTCATTCCTAATACGGCCAATATAAATTAGTAGAAATAATCAAAAATTCTTTGAATATAAAAAGATCCAATTAATTAATTGTTCACTTTTGATTATTTGATTGATAATTTGATTGGTAATTCATTTCTGATTCAAAATATTTTCCATCCTTGTCACTACTTTCTCCCATTTTTCGAGCATTGCATGAAATTCATATTGAAAAACTGGTCCTCTTTTGAAGTAATTCATAAATCGATCCAATGTTTTACTTCTTCGTAAGATCGGAAGTGTTGTTCTGCTAGACCGTGTGCTTTTAATTGGAAGAAGTAATAGTCAGATGAGGAAAAATTTAAGAAATACGGCGGGATGCGGAAGAACTTTCCATTTTAATATTACCAAGTATGTCTTCATTACTTTCGTAACATGGAGCTAAGCATTGTCATGATGCAAATTTATTTTATCGTGACTCTCGGTGTTATTGCGGCAGTTTGTCTTTTAATACTTGGCTCAAACTAATTATTTGCACTCGATAACAAACGCCTGTGATTGTTTCACTCGATTTTAACAGCTCATAATAACGACGCTGAGGTGATCCTATCAAATACACAGCATAATCTTATAACCATGAATATTTGATTTTATTGTAGATATGGAAACACGGCTGGGAAATTCCCATGATTTTTTGCGCTTAGGATTATCGCCCTTGGATAGTCACAATGCAAGCGATGTAGAAATCCTTTCCTTATTGATCCATTCCAATTTTTTTTTAATTTGATACAAATCTTCTTCCAATTCTGCATATTCGAAAATACTCTCTCTCCTTCACCGCTGTGGCGATCTTCGACATGCCAGATGCCCAAAATTTATTGTATGATGTGAATGATTTATTCATTTTGATCACTACTTCCTGCTAAAGCTATTTGATCATTTATTTCTAATATCCATTCTCCAATTAATTAGCAAAGCAATTAGTGTTTATTTTTTTTTAAATAAATCCAATATTTTTATTGCTCTCCTGATTGGAATGTATCTAATAAATGCAATATTTAGGTGAAATTTTGTGTATAGATCCAATAATTTTGAATTTTGAAAATTTCTTTTAGTTATAAACTTTTTGTGTAGCAAAATTAATTAAAGTAATTCCACTCTTTTCATTCGAATAAATTGGATCGAATTTACCTCCTTTAACTCTTTTTACATCAACCAATGAATATTCACTGATATTTCTTTAAATAAGTCGTCCATTCACCATCAAGTCTCTATTGTGAAAGCAGACTTTGACTTCCCAGGATTATTAAGTCCTTTTTTGTTTTCTCTCACTTACTATATATGCAATTTTTCCTGGGAAAAGTTGATTAGTACTCAAATTTAATAGAATGTGTGGTAAAATTATTACTCGTATTTTTAGATGATATTGCAATATTATCAAATTGCTTCGATGAAAGTTTCTTGTAATAGCTTCGCTGTAGTTGTAAAATTTCATTTTAAGTTGAATAAAAGTTCCCCTGTTGAAATGATCGCTAAAATAGAACAGGACGATATAATGTACTTGCACTTTAGTTTTAATCCTTGTAGTTTTCGAGGTCATCCCCTAGAAGAAACCAAAGAAACTTATGCTTTTATGTCTTGTCCTTCAATCTTTCTTCAGGACATATTTCTTTACTTTTTCACAAATGTTTATTTTCCATTTGATTTCGTTTATTTTACCTAATTTACTCGATTGTTTTCAAATCAAAACAAAAAAATAAAAAAATTAATTAGATTTTGTGATATAATCAAATGAAATGAATTTTTGATAGATTTTCACATTGATTTAATGTTGAACTCGTTCGTATGTTGATTCATCTTGAATTTTCTTTTTCACAATACTTCTTTAAATTCTTCATTTGGATTACTTATTTTGCAAGGACGATGACATCAAAATTATCCTGTCTTTTATGCTAAATCGATTTCCAGTATGTTTCACATTAAAACTCATTCATTTTAAACTCTAGAAAAGCTTCATGTTTTACGGGTTAATGCACATAAAGTGCTGACGCATTCTCCCAAGGACTTAACTTTCCTGTTTAGTGTTCATGCATCCATCCATCATTCACAGTTTTACCTTAAAATAGATGAAAGTGTTGGGTAACATAAATGTCGTACTGTTTTTCCTTTGCCACAGATAAAAAGAAACTTACGAGAAGTCTCTTAAGACTTTCGTGATTTCAAAGAGCTTGTTATGAAGTGTGATTTTTATTTTATTTTTTTTTTCGTTCCTGAAATTTGTATGCAGATTTGTAGACTCTCATGTTCAGTCGTTATGACCTGTAAAGTTTACTTGGAACAGCCAGATTTTTTAAAGAGAAAAAAAAACTAACTGTTTTTATTTCAAATTGGGAAATATTTCATGTATAAAATTTTGAATGGAAAGCTTAAGAAAGTATTTAATGCTACAAAATCAATAAAATCCTTCCAATAGTTTTGATAGTGTGATATTTTTATGAATCTTTGAAAAAAAGAAACTAGAAAAACGAGGTCTGCATTCGATCCCTTAACTTAGGAGCTTTCGATAATCTCGGGAGGTACAAATAAATCTTGAAGATTTTTGAGGGTAACTTAGAAGCTTTTTTAAAGAAGTTGGTGCATGTATTTGTTAAAAAGAGAAGAACCTCATAATCAAAACTGTATTAGCCTGATGGGTTTTCCATCTACACTTGCTGAGAAAAGTGTTTTTTACTCCTGCGATCCTTTGATTGATAATCCAGCAGCTAAGCCACTACCGGGGTTGGCCAATTACATTAATAGCTGTTAGTAATATCCCCAGTGATAGTTTCATTAGGCTAGAATATCACATAGTAGATCACTCCAAGCTGATCTCACCAAATGCACAACATTAGGCTTTTTACCATGAATATTCGGCTTGCCAATTGAATTTGACGCATGGTCAAGCTTACTTTACAATTTTTTGCGCTTTGGGTTGTCATAGTGAATTTAATTTTCGTGTCCCATCACAATTCAATGCAAAAACAAAAATCCCTTTCGATTTTACCCTTTGGGAAGCAATTAGTAGCTCGCACATGAATAAACGGTGTTCAAAAGTAGATGAGCCAAGATGATTATTTACCTTTAATTCTGATTTATTCTATTAAATATTTTCCTAGTATCTTTGAATCGCTATTAAATTAATAGATGAAATCACATTAAATTATTGACTATTTTATTAGTAAAAACCACTAAGAATAGCTTTTTAAAAGTTAATTTCAACTGTAAAACTTATTTGTAAATTTAAAACTGATTTTTTATTAAAAAAA
Source organism: Holcocephala fusca (assembly GCA_001015215.1). Taxonomy (NCBI): domain Eukaryota; kingdom Metazoa; phylum Arthropoda; class Insecta; order Diptera; family Asilidae; genus Holcocephala; species Holcocephala fusca. The sequence goes on from JXPE01028231.1 coordinate 11,675, forward strand.
AGTATTGATGATAGTTCTATTGATGTAAAAAAATGATGAAATAACAATTAATAACACTTTAAATATTTTCAGAAACCAAATTCTCCAGTAGCCATCAAATGTATAACCAAAAAGGGATTAATTAAATCACAAAATCTACTTGGAAAAGAGATAAAAATTTTAAAAGAATTGACTGAACTTCATCATGAAAATGTTGTAGCTTTACTGGATTGTAAAGAATCACAGGATAATGTTCATCTAGTAATGGAGGTAAGTACAAAATTTCTTTAAGTGAGAATAATTTATTGATTTAGACAAGAATATTTGTAATCAATAATTTATTGTTGGAACAATCAAAAATGAAATCTTTTCTTGTAATCGAGTAATTAAATAAAATTGAATTGAGTGATTTATAATTCATTCAAACCAAAAAAAAAAAACAATAAAATTAAGGAACTCGCTGGACTAACATTCTACTCAAGTTTTTTCCTCAAGTGTATCATTTCTATTCAAAAATTCGAAATTTCTTTCAATGGATGTTGATGTTGATGCTGTTGAATATTCAAAACATTTTCGTCTCATGCTTGCCCGATTTTAATGGACAATAGGTGGTATTTTTAAAAATGATACAAAAATGATAAAATCCATCCGGCCAGTGCGATGTAGTACTTTACTAAAGTACTAAAGCATAAAATTTGCAAATCTATTGCTTAACATGGACCCTCTAAATAATGGTCTTGCTGCGTATTTAAAATTTGAAAATTCTTTAAAATCATTTATAAGCCTTCCTTTTTAATATGCGCGCATTTATTTATAAGAAAGTCAATAAAATCTTTTTATTTCAATTGAACCACCAGTTCTTCCATGTTGATATATTTGATAATAGTCTCGATAATTTTTTCATCAAAGAATAATGAAAAGCATCAATCATTGAATCAATATGCTTGCCTGATGGTAGTTTAACGTTATGGAATACCTTCTTTGATGTGATAGGCCGAATGTTGCTGAGTATATGCTGTTTTTTTTTCTTCAAAAGAAAATCGTTGCTTATAAATGAAAGCATATTCTGTTGCTACCTTAGAAGCATAAACGAAAAATGCCTACATAGTTGGTATAAGCTGGAAATTATTTCTATAAAAGATTTCACTGTAGAGAGGTATTGAAGTAATCAAAATTTCATTTTATATTCCATAAAAAATATGGGAGCGAATGATCATTTCAACCAGGATACATCATCATATTCCATTTTAAAAAAATATTTTAAATGATAGTTCAAGCTATTGTTTTTTTTTTTAGGTGTTGGATAGAAGTATGCTTTATCATTAATTTCTACATTTTTTGCAAAGAAATTATATAAGGGGTATTTCATTAAGAGCGACGGAACATGCTGCTATCGAACCAAAATTGTAATTATAAATTTTTAAATTATTTGCAATCGTTACTGAAGTTTTTTATTTTATTTTATATTTCATATTTTATTTGATTCTTGTTTATACAGTCAAGTCTCCTACTACGCGTTTTTTTTTATAAAGTAATTCTCATACAATGTAAAATAATGATGAAATAAATGGCAAAGACTGACGTTTCAAATGTTACTAAAAATTCTGGTTTGGTTGCAGATTACTGTGTCGCTCTTAATGAAAAGTTTTTTATCGCTACTACTACTAAGTTATTTAACCATTTGAGTGCCAAGGAACGGTGTATCGCTCTGGTCAAGAGTTGGTCTGGTTATGGTGAGTGTAAAACAAAATAAAATGCCGGCTCCTGAGGAAAAAAAATCAGATGATAATGGAGGTGGTGACCACATAAATTCGGGTATCGAAAATATTTGAAAAATTTATAGTGGGTTTTAAGTTTATTTTCTTTACGTTCTTCAATATTTCAAATGCAATCCTAAGCTACTTTAGCAGCAGTGTCTATAAGGAGTAATTTGAATGTAAAAGGTTAATAAAATATCAAAATTTCTTTGTTAGATTTACAATAAATTTTATTTCAATGATCATTGAAAACAAAAGCAAAAATTTGCTAAATAAGATCCTTCACAAAAAAAAATTATCTAAAGCATACTAAAAAAACATGGATCCTTGATGGAACTGATAGACCCTCTAATAGAATCACATAAGAACTAATGCTTTAATTAATATTTCCGCGGCTATTGTTTGAAGTTCAATTAGATTTCTTAATTATAGGAAAATAATTAAATCTAGGAACACAGGTTTTTTAATTTCTCAACATTTTTTAATTATTGTACACAGATATGTTCTCGTAGTATAAATAAATTGGCCTACCATACCATCTACCATGGCAAGTTGATGGCTTTTCTTTAACAATTAATTTAGCACCCTGATTTAATTTCCTTTTACAATTTTTAACAAGAAGCAATGACTTAATGTAACTGACTTATCAATAAATCCTTTTTTTTTTTTTTTTAAAGAAATGCAGAGCAAGAAAGGAACTAGTCTAGTGCGGTAACATTTTAAATGAGTATCTCCCAGATTTGGCAGAAACACCTTCTTTTTTTTGTCAGTATTGATTGATGAATTTATTTACAAAGTTTTTTTAACACTTAACTTATTGATATAAAATTTTTGGGTTTTAATCTCTAATATAAATACTTTTTGAAAGTATAAAATTTTCTATAAAAAAATAGTTTAGACAAGAAAAGCTTAACTTCACTTGACAAATCTCTTGAATCTCTTGAGTTTCATTATTTTGTTGTTTTTTTTTTTTTTTTTTTTGATTT
>JXPE01028537.1:217-16804 GCA_001015215.1 Holcocephala fusca
TTCATGAATGCCCAATCCCTGAGAACGTTATTCGATGTTGAAGCTTGATTAGCACCATTTCAACACTAGGTTGCGTGTGCAACCGCAGCAATATTCTCAACAGAACGTCAAATTTTTGATCTGCCAGTCCTTTTTTTATCTACGACCGAACACGACCGAACCAATTTCTTGTAATTTTTCACCAACTTTTGAAATGTCGACTCATTCGGACGATTATTATATTAAAAAAATCACAAACTTTGCGATATGTTATTTTTATAGATCGACCATTTTCATAATAAGTTCCAATAATTTTAATGCGTTATTTTTTTCGTGTATGTATCTATGGTTAAAATTATACATGTGGCTACTAACCAAAAGTCCAAGATGACATGAAAAAAGTTATCGTTTAGACACTGATATCGAGGAGTGTCTTTTGAAAGATTCTTTAGTATCATATAGTAAGGTTACGAAAAAACTTTCATTTTCAAAAAATTTCTCTACTTTTTTGAAGTTAATCAAATGCAGTAAGTCTATAAAACGAGTATTTAATTGAAACAATTTCTTCTTTAATCCAAAAAATTTTGATACAACTTTTCCAGTCCTTAGATTTACCAGAAATTTTATTTTTATCCTTCCTACATAAAAATAATTCTATGAAACATGAACTAAATCCGAAGGATATCAAGGTTCTAGACACGGCAAAGTTACAACTCTAGCATCAAAATTTCACGGAAAAACCCATATTCTCTGTAAATTGGATAAGTAGAGTAGTTGGCTGTTAGTAACATAAAAAATTTATCCTTCCCTAAATGACCTTAAAATATATCGAAGCACTGCTTAAAGATAGAACAAAGTACACATTTTCTTGTTAAAAAAGTGTTTGCTAATAACTTTCTTGAATATAGGAAGGACTCTTCAATAAAATTTCTATTTAATTGTTAATGAATATCTGTTTGAAAGAAGTGTGAAAAAATACCTGATTTTCTTAATCTACTACTAAAGAGTAGCAACCATCGATCATATAAATTCTAATATACTCATATCAATATCCTTGATATTGAGAAGAATCTATAAAATAACTAATAATACATTGACAAAAGTGAAAAGCATTACGTTGGTGAAATTTCTTACTTTTTTAAGAAAGTTAAGATAGTTCTTTATCATATCACTCATTAGATTATAATCCTATCTACGTACATTACTTTTACGTTTCCAAACCAGTACAAAATGATCTGATATGAACGAAATTGTTATCAAGCCAGCTGAGGACTGATATGCTTTTAAAAATTGAAACCCGCTCACAATTCTATCGAAATTTTTATTTTTTTGGAGTAAATAAATGGCGTTTTAAAAGACTTTTCTGTTGAAAATATGCATCTTGAGTTTCATTAGTTATTTTGATTTTCTGAAACTCTATCAAATTCGTTATCATTTTCAGTATACAAAATTACGGACCAATGATTTTTCCTAATATCCAGATATTCAATAAACTTCCTTCGTCATTGATTTCACTTATAAAAATACGTCTTCTTTTTTGCGGCCAGCAATATTTAATGTCTTCATCAGAGTTAATGCTGTTTTCTTTTATCCTTAAATAGTTTTCCTGGATAACATACATCTTTCATAATTGATAATACTACCTAAATCCTTTTATAGCTTTGAATAATTTCTTGAATTGAATGTACTATAATTTTCTCTAGTTCTTCCAAAAGGTCTAAAAAACTTTATTTTTTACGTGGAATAATACATTTGGAACTAAAAATACACATATATGCCAGTATCCTTGAAGAGATTAAAGCCTGGCGAAAATGAAAAAACAGAATACTTTTCTTTGCATTATTTCAATCCTAAGAAATATTTAAAATTCAAATAGTAAATAAGAACAGAATTCATATTTTTCTAAAGTAACTAAAAATCTGTATCGAAAAATGTCAGCAGCTTTTAAAACAAAAATTAAAATTCCAAAATATAGCATTGACTTTTCATAACAGATTACAAGATTTACTTTATTTTAATCAAAAAAATATCAAGACATCTTCCTACTATATTTAAGCTTTCGTTTTATTATACAAAACATTTTTGTTTTTAATAAAAAATGAATTTTAATGGAATTGAAATAAATTCACAAGCATTTCAATTTTTCTAGAAAGATACACTCCTAGCTCCTAATATCGAACGATATCATCCATGAATCCTAGAAAGAAATCCCAAAATCTCAAAAGAGAATTTTTCTTAAGAGCATCTGTTGTTTTTCCTTTAATCTCAAGAATATTACAAATATACCAAAAATAAAACAATACCTTTCTTCGACCATAGGGGATGAAAAAGAATAGCAGAAACAAGGATCTTTTGAATTTTTAAATAAATGTGCAGTGTCTTCTAAAAACTGTTGTAGGTTTTTAAATTTTTAAAAAGTTTTTAAGAGGAAATGAATTTATTTTTCAATAGGATTCATTTTCAGGAAAACTTAATAATACTGCGTCCTTTTTTCTTTATAGCATCCTTAAATCAAAATCTTGTTAAAGTTAATTTAAGCAAGTAAGAAATGCACTTTTTGGAAAAATGGAAATGTAAATGGAAATTCTTTACATCATTTAAAATAACTCATTCTTCACCTAAGCTAGTGTAGTAAAAAACACGTCACAGTCACTAATGTAGAGAAAAACGTTGAAAGAAAAAGGAGTTTTACTAGAGAGGGGTTCCTTGGAGCAGCCAATGACTGTAGCTCCTTAAGGGCAGCTTACTAAAGTAGCTGTTGCCCTCGAGATAGTTTTGTAGAGCAAGCACTACAGAATCAAACGCACACCTTTGATTTGAGTAAGCGATTGATTACTGTGTATTGATATCTCAGGCTATTTATGCAAATATATTGTTTACCTATGCTTAAATAAATTATGTTACTTAACTATACCCGAATACTCCAGGATAGGTCATTGGCTTTGTTTACTATAATCCAGAAGGAAAGTGTTCCGTGCGCATTTTGGTTATTAGCACTTTACGCAGCACTAAAATGCATCGGTTGCATAAATGCATCGTGTGCACTTTTGGGTTATAATAGCTTTATGCGGAACTAAAATGCATCGTTGCATTTTAGTTCGCTATTACTAGAATAAGCTAGTGCATTAACCTTATCAATTCGAAATTAGCACTTTTCTGCTATTGTTATCTAGGTCTAGGTTAAGTGTGATTGACCTATGAAACTGAGCTTGCTTTATATTTTCCATTTGACTTTGGTGATGCGGTATTTTATTTATCACACTAAACTTAGCTTAAAATTCTTATTAGAAAGGTTTAAAAACTTCTTTAATAAGATTGCACTTTTAACTATCAAAAATGCCTTCCAAAAGTAATTGCTTATGTTTTATCATAAACACTAAAATTAAGAGAATTAAATTTTGATCCTTCAAAGCACATCTGATTTACTTTATAACATCAAAAAGGATTGAAATTGCATTCACAAATTTTTAAAACAATGTTTAAAATTTCAATTTCAAATGTAAATCCCTCAAATATATAATCGGGTGTTTTTCATCTATTAAAAAAATTAATCTATGGATTCAAATCTTTTAAGTTCCACAAAAACTATTAGATGGGAAACTATGAACACACGTTTTTTTATCAGTTTTACGGCACTAGCACTCCGCTGTTATAGTTTAGTCTAGTTGTAGGAAGGAATAATGGATCACTCCTTTGGTATTCCACCATATGCTAGCTATAATCGTTTCTTGATGAAATTTCGGCCTAGGGGTGTCTTCTGGTGATGTATTTTTATCTACCAATTTACTTGATCATTTTCGATTATTATAAAAAATAAAAGCGATAATTTGGTGTAAAAATGACAATCATTTATTTCGAAGGACTTGCTTTTTCGATCGATCGACTGCATTTGCGTGAGTTGGTGAGGCATATATGAGCCCAATTTTTTTACTGTATTTATTGCACGCAGATGATTTAGCACAAATGTATAGCTAGTTTTTTGGTTTTTAGACCCAAGTTCACGGATATTTGTGGATGAATCGGATTTCACAGCCAGGATACAAACACAAATAATGTTAAGTAATAAGTAGAAGAAGTAGAAGTAGACAGCAAGTAAAAGTTATAACTAAAAATATTGAGGGCACGTTATAATTAACCTCTCTCAGTTATAGGCGAATATGGACTAAACAAAAACGTCCGTTTCATAGTTTTCAACCTAATACTTTGATAACTTCTCCTTAAATAAAACTTTTAATGTTATCATTCCTTGAAATTAACAATGCATATCATATTCTATTGTTTCTTAAATTTAGATGTTCGTAAAACCTTCGTAATTCGATATTTTTGTAAATTAAATCAAGCAAAAAGTAGTTCACATATACTCTCTGAAAAAGAAAAATATAAAAACAAAGCCATCCTTCAAAAATGATTCGCTTATAGAAGGAAGGATCTTGTTAACCATTTTTATTGTAAACGTTCGATCAAATTTTGAGTAAAAAAAAAAAATTAGTAGCTTACTAAAAATGAGTATTTTAACACTTCCATTTATGAAAGGATATGATAATGTATTCTTAACTAATGAGGACTAACCAAACGAAAAGGATTTCCATTTCTAAGGACTATTAAGAAAAATTTTCTTGCATTAAAACTGTAGCCCTTGTTAAAGATTTCAAACGAGAAATGGACACAATAAAGTAGAATGTACTCCTTAAAATCATTCATGATCTCTTCATGATAACATTTATATCCTTTTGAGTTAAGGATAAGTTGAACGATTTAAACTCCAAAAATTAAAATTTTCGTTTTACTTTCCTAACTACATTTCAGTGTTTTTTTTTTTTAAATCATGCGAACACTTGAGTGAATTTTTTTCACAAAATGAGATTGCTTAAAGCTTTTTCTTCAAAATTATTTATTTATAAAAGTAAAGAGTCACTGATTGATGATAGTAGGTGATAGAAATAAACATTAGGTAGACTGTAGACAATATGCTTTTGTAGAAGTTTCAACAAAAATTTAATAAACAAAACCAGGCTTGAAGATTCAAATTCATTCAACTATTCCAAATCTTTATAAATCCTAAGAAAAATTAATTATTCTTTGAACCATTAAAAAATTAGAGTCTTGAAAGAGTTAGGAATATAAATTGAAATTTTGGTAGACATTGTTCAATTTGGCAACATTTTAAAAATAATAACAAGATATTAACAAAACATACAATAGCCGATGTTGATTCAACTTTTAAAGTGAGCATAATAATAAAAGAAAATGGGCAATTCCAATATTTCAATAATGCCATTGCCACTATTATTCCTTCCATATATAAAGCCTAAAAATGCATTTCAAATATCGCTCCCAAATATACAAACTGCAATATCAAAATCCAAACCATCAGCAAATAGAAGACCAATTCAATGCTTACAAAAAGCAACAGAAAATCGATTTCAATATATTTCTCTATTCGAACACAGGATTATCCTTTGATAGTGGAGTTAGATCAAGAGATTCTACAAAAAAAAAAAGTGAAAATAGGATAACTTCTCTCGAAGTTGGTAAATTGCCAACAAAATTTCAAATATGTTACAATTCTCCAGTTTTAGAATCCACGCCATTTTCTAGTAAGTTATCTATACTTTTCCCATCATCTCCACTCTGCATATCCTCTTCCACAAGTTCCTTTTAAAACGTATGCATGAAAATTTAGTCCTTATATGCACAAAATAAGATTTTCTTCGATAATCTTTAGATGAATCAAAGGATAAATTAATTATAATCGCTGTAAAAGATTTTCTTCCACAGGGAAATCTCAACGAAAAACCAATGATTTTACTCCATTAAAGAAATCCTTTTAAGATAAATCACCAAAAAGTGGCTTATAAGAGGGTCAAATTAAAATCTCGTTGAATTTTAAGCACTCTTAGGTTCATTAAAAGTTCAAAACTGATGTACTTTTGGCTTTTAGTTTCTTGTATTTTATCGTTCAAAAGGACACGATTTTTTCTTATATTCTTATTTCCTTTCTATGTGATTTTTCTTGTGGAAATTTTGTTGTTCATATCCTTTCTAACTATTTGGGTTTTTCGTATTATTTTACAAATTTCTCCTGATTCCATTGTTTTTTTGTAAAACCTTTGGCAAGTTCTCAATAATTTTTAATATTTTAAATTCCGCAAGGTAATACTTTCTGAACAATTTGTTTTTCTTCAATCTTCAATGGGAATCAAAGTTCTATTACTCTTTTTTTCGATATTTTCTTATTTTCAATTTCTTATAAACTCTTAAGATACAGAAATCCCAAAATGGCAATGATTTTAATCTAATATTTTACTTGTTTTAGGTCAAAAGATTAACCTCTAAAATAATCTACGTGAGAACAGCCGTTGTCATTTATTTAACTTAAAAACCAGGGAAGTAGAAGTAGAATCAAATATGCCCAATGGCTACCATAACTTTAATTCTCTTTTAGAATTGCTTTAAGAACATTCGATACAAATCAAATGCAGATCAGTTTAAAGGAGACCTGTTTAAAGAAGACTTCTATTTAAATCAGATGTCTATTTGTAGTAGATCTATGTTTAAGACAGATCTCTGGTTAATAAAGATCTCTGCATAACTAGATCTATTTAAGTCATCCTTATTGAACTCAGTTGAGCTGCTTATTTCATTTATAATGCAACAAAAATAAAAGAAATAATTTGAAGCTTGTATGAGAAGGGTTTGTGTCTAAAGAATAGTCGTCTCATTACTCATTTTAAGTTTAATTCCATTTAAAATTCAAGTAATTTTTAAACCTTTTTATACACATCATGTCGAAATCATAGAATCTTTATAACATAATGTTGGATTCTTCCATTTATTATTTAAGAAACATATTTTGACTTATGTTTTTAGCTAGTAATTTTTAAATTAATTGAAACTTTATATTTTGGGGGTTTGAATCTTAGATAGACACATTGATATTATTCTTTCGGAAAAAAAATTTACTTTAAAAGCCTCCCTACTTTCTAGTATTTTAATTTTAATTCAATTCCAAATTCTAACTTACAAAATAAGAATATTAAGCCTCAGTTAACAAACCAAAAGCCTATGGTTCAATTCTGTATCTCGATTAATAAGATTATCAAATTTTAATCTAATTCTCGATGGCAATTGATAAAAGTTTAAACCTAATAATCTATTTAGTTTTGGTTTACTTGAGAGTAAAATTGATTTTAATTCTTGATTTTGGTATACAAAGTAGAAAACTGATGTTAAATATTCGATCCCAGCTTACAGATAGATCAAAAGATTTAATTGCTGACGTCAATATATAAAGTTCAAATTTTAGAATCAATACTTAATTCTAGTTTATAATACAAGAACCCTAGCCCTAGCACTAATTTACAAATCAGTAAGAATAAATTCAGATATCGATGCCAGTGAGAAAAGAAAACACTTAAGCCCAATTCTCAACTTAAACTCACAAAGTTTCATTCCAGATTTAAGTTTATATGCAAAACAATTCATTTTAACACCTGTATTTAGCTTTCAAAGCAGGACACTTAAATTACAAAACATACGACTTTTTATTCAGTTTCTGGTTTAAATTAACTATTAATTTTTTCCCAGTTTACAAAACAAGGGATTTAAATTCAGTACCCATTCTTGGATTATTAAAATAAAAATTTTCAAATTTATCTATTCAAAACAATTCCATCACAAGAAAAACTTATTTTCTATTCAACTAAGTTCTTTCAAACTTATTAAAACGAACTTGACTCAGTTTAAATCAGAAGCAAGTTCAGATGCACTTAGATGTAATACTTTTTACAATTACCTATTGCTTCCAAGTCCTCTCTACAGTGCAGTAAATTTTCAAAGGTAACTATTTAAAATGGAGCAATCTCTTAAGAAGAATTTACATTAAATAGCCTTCAACTAACATATTTTGTAACATCATAGTACAAATAGAAGGAAAAAGAAATAATTCAAGCTTATCGAAACGATTTCGTCGATTCTATGGGTACCTAAAGCAATATTTATCTCATCAGCTATCGTCCCATCAAAGTTTAAGCTTTTAGCTTATGCTTCAATAATCATGTTGGGAAAAAAACTTAATCTCCAAATTTATTTAATTGTAGAAGTCTAACAACTGTTTCCACAACATTGAAGGTGATAATACCTTTCATTTAATAAAAAGCAAATAAACAAGCAAAAAATTAAAATTCTTACTCCAACTCCACATTTTTATTAACTAACCAAAGTAATTGGAACCTAGAGATAAGAAAAGCCTGTCCAAGTTTTAAACTCATAAGAAAATGTTAATAACCTGGTGGTATATTCATAACCTTTTCTTCTTTTCACTACATCCTCACCTTTTCCACCAAAAATAGGTACACTCTTTTTACAGAAAATAAACAGAGTGACTCTTTTTTCATTTTATTTTTATGTAAAGTCTAAGAAGAAATGCATGATAGTAAATGGTTTTTTGTTTTTGTGTGCTTTTTATCATTTCTTGTTATCCTTTCAATTTGAGTTTGAATTAAAAGGATAAATCCGAAATAAATAGAGATGAAAATAACTACAAGGAAAACAGACAAATGAAAAGTCCTTTTGATTTGGATGAAGTCACTTTATTCAATTTAAATAAATTTTGGTTTTTGTATTTGCTTGAATGTAACAATTTCCATAGTGAAACAAAATTGCTCTTGTAATATCCTCCAAATTTTTTACTATTTTTTAAATAGAACTCAAAACCCAATATGCTTCATATACTCTCAACCATGTAAAGGAAAACCTTTCTAACTGCAACAAAATTTTGAATTTTCTACTTATACAAAAAAAAAAGAAGGAAAACTCGAACTAGTTACATTGAAAATAATATCAATCCTTAAAAATCTGATATTAAGGAAAAGTTTTGAGATCAAAAGTTTCCTGCGAACGTTTTCTATTCATTTTTTTATAATATTTTTAAATTTGTTTTAATATCATCAAACAAGCCATTTTTAAAACAAAATGCGTCAAAGGATTAATGAAACAGAATACTCCTTCAAGAGCAATTTAAAGGACTTGTTTCAACACTTTGTTTCTTCAAATGCTGTCACATCTTTCACTTCCTGTACGAACATTTTTTAAAGTAATTTCCTAATATCTTTTCTATACAAAAAATAATGAGCATATGCCATTTTTCAAGAGTCTGTCCTGATCTTCCAACAGAAATGAAAATGTCATTTTCATTTTATTTATCTGAAGATATTTTCCCATGTAAGAAAATCAATACAAAAGTCACACCAAAAAAAAACCCCCCAAAAAAACAAATTTAAGTTTAAAACTCTCTGACGATGGATGAATGACTGATTTTTCAAACTTTAGCAGTTGAAATAGAAATGTTTGTGAAACACACCAGCAATAACTCTTCGAACTTCCAGGTAAACTTTCTTTTGAATAACGTCTGAAAAAAACTCTCTACCTATCTTCATTTGCATTCATAAGGTGGTCTCTCTATGGGCAATCACCTAGAATTAATGTACCATAGAAATTTCAAATGGACTTTCATTTCTTTTTTTTTTTTCAAATTGCAAAATCTGAGGCAAGGACATAAAATTGCAACCATTTTATGACTTGAAAGAAGGGAATGTGATGTGGAAAGAAGAGAATATTATACGAAAAATGGACAGTAAAAAACAAAACTACAATTCCTTTTAAGTTCTATTTTGTGTCAGTTTTTCTAGACATTTCCAAATGTGGACAGAATGTTATCCTTCCAAAACATATGTCTAAGGATTTTGTTTCTATGTTGTTTTATGAATTTAATGAAACCATAAATAGAACAGCAACTTCTATCATAAAATCAAGGAAATACACAAAAAGGATTTTCTAAAATTCAACATAAAAAATTTATAGAAAAAAATGAAAGCCTAACATTAAAAAGCTACCTATGAAATTTTATTTTTTTCTATAAATTTAAACTTTAACATAAGGACGACAGGATAGGCTTTTTGAATTTAATCATTCAAATTCATTCTTCATTTTGTCCTGTTTGTTTTTATGACAATCCTTTTAGATAAAATGAGTCCTTTATTTTAGATATACACAAAAGTAACACACAAGTTTTTCGAAACCGAAATATTTTCCTTTTGTTTGATTCTTTAATGTACTATGAAGGAAGTCCTGGAAAAATAGCATGCATTATCCTTGTAAGGGATTATATTATACATTAAAAAATACGCGACAAATACTCAAAAACGTACGCTTTTAAATTTATTTAGTAAAAATAACAAAATCTGACATTAGATATTTAAAAAATCAATCGAAAAAACAATCAATAGAAAAAAGATCTAGTATGGAAAATTCTGCGGCCATATCAAGACTTTCAACATTTTATCATTGCCTTTTTTGAGATTCATAATTTCCAGGAATAATACAATTTACAAGTTTGATGATAATTAAAAACATTGTGCTTCTTTTCTTCATTTAGCTTCATTTAGCAGTCATTTAGCATTCATTTAGCACCAATATGCTTCCTAAGTGCTAGAAGTATATGTCCTTTTATTTTCATCAAAGAGCATATGTTTGCAATAAAAGTATTTAGCTCTGATGTAGTGTTGATTGATAAAATGATATTTTAAGTTCATTAAATTAGCTCTAAATATCACTTATGAAGGGTCAAGAAGATGTATATGATCTTCTAACATCAAAGTAATTCCTCATAGCTTTTACTCATTTTCAGGACATCATTTGACATATTTACTAACAGAAGTGTGAAAGTACATAGTCCTGGTTTATACTTTTTGCAATTATGAAAGATGCGCTATTTCTTCCATTGTGAAGGTACTAGGCTGGTTTGATAAATTTGCATAGAGTTGATGGATAGGGGTATGTTTCTTTTTTATTTAGTGATTAAACTTAAATCTTTCCATAATTTCTTTTATCAAATTATCTTGCCGAAATCGATGAATGTTATATCTGTGGTGAGGGATTCATGCTTTCCCATTAAATTTTCTGTGATTATTCTAAGATTATTAATTTTCTTGGTACAATTACACACAATTACGTTTGATAGCTTACTTCTTTTAATTCTAACGAACGTAAGGACCTATCCTAGTATGCATTATATTGGCAAGTATTTTGCTATTAGTAATGTAAATTTCATATTTTCTTTCTTTGAAATTTTAATCATTATCTCCATTCGCTTGTAATCAATTTTATTTAGCATACATTTTTAATATATTACTTTAGTACCATGGTACTTTAGTTCTTTTGAATTTTACAATATATTGGGAAAATTTGTGGTAACCTTCCTATTTTTTACCTTCATGATTTTATTCTTTATTTCATATCACATGTAGTTGTCTTTAAAAATATTAGAGAATTTTTTATAGATTTTTAAAAAATTATAGAGTTTTGATCTGGATTGACTGACTGGATTGACTGGAAATCAATATACGAGTACAAGCGACAATATGATTAAACATCAATCATCAAGCTGGTAACAATATCATCTTGGTTGATGTATTAGAACGTAATTACATTGATATTAACAATTCTATAAATGAAGGACTTAACAAATGTATAGACAATAGGCTAAAATAAACAAAGGTGTCTTTTGGTTGACTTCAGTTATCTAGAAAATCTTTTTACCTCGTAAAAACCTAAATTTTACCAAAAACCTAAATTTTACCTATGTAAAATGAATTCTGTTCTATGAAAATGAGATATTGTTGGTAACACATCGTTCAATAAGTCTCGGGACTAACTCTATCTAGGTTAGTCCCGGGACTTATTGAACGATGTGTTATTGATGTCCAATATGAACAAACTGCAAAGTATTTTTAATAATTTATCTGAAAATAATATACAGATAATATTGGTGTGGGAATGTTAAAAGCATAGAGTTTTGGTCCATTATAAGCCAACAACCGTTTTTCGTATTCATTGGCTTAAAATCTACATATCAAAAAAATACTCGATAGGTAAAGGATAACGTGTAAAATTACATTAGAAAAAGAAATTAATGAAGAGAATATTCCAGGATAGAATCAGTTAAAAGAAAGGCATATTTATGCTCCTCAAGGAAAAGTAAATGGAAATATAAAAGTAGACCTTTAACTCTTTGCACTCTAGCATTAGTTTCACATTACCTTCCATCAACTCGGTAATTACAAATTAATTAATTAATTAAAATAATTCATAGGAAATGTTTTAGTATATTTCACCTGTTTCCTAGAAACAATACAAAAAAAGAATCTTTGTTCTCCGCCATGATATTGAATTATTTTAGTAGGCTTCGTGTAGCCTTTTTCATACCAACAATGTTTCCATTACAAGTGTTGGAATTAAATACTCGTGACAGCAGTGCTGGCATTTCGAGTGCGTATGATAAACAACCACTAAAATTCTCATCATCTTCAAGAAAACAAATTAAAAGAAACTATTAGCACTTATTACACGAAAATCATCTCTGAGATGACAATAACCCTTTTTTGCAGTTGTCATGAGGAACGTATAAGGTTCCAAGATGGATCATGCCGAAGCGGCCTCTAAATTTTCATACACAATTCTCACTTAGTCATTTTTATTGAATGTAGGAAAATTTTTTGTATTAGTAAAACAACATTTTTATTAGAAACTTTTTATTTTAATTATTTATAAGTTTGGAATGTATGATATTCCTGGAAATAATCTTTCTAACATGAAGAAATAGTTTTCTTTCACACGTTTCACAGGAGATACTCTTTTTATTTGGAAAATACCTGGCCAATATTCAAAATATAATACCTGAATCGAAACATAAATACATGCAACTTTACCTAGAGGAAACAGAAATAACATAAAAAGAAACAAAGATGTGGAAACTATGCTTTGCAGATAATTTATGAAAAGAAGCAAATTTTTTATGTTGCCTCTTCAAAGGTTATCTTGTTTTATGTTTAGGGAAGTGAACCAGGGAGTTCCATGATAATAATATACTGGAGTGTAGTTAGGATCTCATCAAACATCTTCCTTTTTATTAATTTTGTCGAAAGTATTTCCTTGTCTAATTTTATAATAATTTTTGCTTTTTAAATATGGCTTTGTCTTTTCAGTTTATCATTAGAAGCCCAGAGAAATTTCAATAATTTTCTTTTAAGAATTTAAATTTAATTTTGTCTAAAAAATTAATAAAGGAAATTTTATAAATTTCAATAGTGGCAATTCTGGAAGTGTGGTTTTCAGTCCTCAGGATAAGTCAAAAAATGAGAATAGAAAAATTTTTATCCCTATGCAAAATATTCAAGTGACGAAAAAAATGGTGCAGAATCAGAAGTTAGTAAGTCAGACGATGATGATTGGATTGAAATCAAGAATGACGGAGATGATGCACTCCTTTTTCTAATAATAGTCGTCAAATTTTACATTATTCCAACAAACTTTTTACTAAACAACTGATAACAGATATGAAAACGAGAAATTGAGTAAATTGAAAAGAATAAATCTATCTATCAGATCTATTTGGCAAAACTAGAAAGATTTTTCATAAGAGACAATGTCAAAGTATTTTGGTATGATTTTGAATATGGATGTAATCTATTTAAGTGATATAAAAAATTATTTTTCCAAATATTTCATCTCCAATATTCCTTTCTTTGCTAAGATCTTTAATAGAGAGTGATCTTTGAAAATTTTTTGGGTGCTCCACTTNCAAATCTCCAATATTCCTTTCTTTTCTAAGATCTTTAATAGAGAGTGATCTTTGAAAATTTTTTGGGTGCTCCACTTACATCAAAATTTAACAAATAAAAATTCAATTACAAGATTCTCGAAAGTTAAAAATTTCCTATATTACTTTGATTATAAATTCAGACAAAACTTTGTTCCTGAAAAAGGAATATATTTGGATAAATCTGTATTGCCGTTTAAAAGAAGATTAAGTTGCCTTATTTATAGTCCCAATAACCCAACTAAATGAAGAATACGATTGTATGTTTTATCTGAGTCAAATACTGGATATCTGTATTCAATATTTCCCTATTTAAGATCTCTTGCGTCGAAGTCTTTATTTTCTCCCGAATTTCAGGTCAATGTAACAATAGTTTTGTAATCTGCTAGAATGAATCTCCAACTCTGTTGGGTATCATCTTTATGTCGACAGATAATATAAAATTATNGAATACGATTGTATGTTTTATCTGAGTCAAATACTGGATATCTGTATTCAATATTTCCCTATTTAAGATCTCTTGCGTCGAAGTCTTTATTTTCTCCCGAATTTCAGGTCAATGTAACAATAGTTTTGTAATCTGCTAGAATGAATCTCCAACTCTGTTGGGTATCATCTTTATGTCGACAGATAATATAAAATTATTTCACTAGCTACAGAAAATGTTACTTGACAAGGACTATACAAAATAATAGAAAGTTTCTGCCAACATAAATAAGAAACCCAACTTTAAAACTTTAGATTATTAGATTTCGTTCAAAAATAAATAAATTGTTACCTTTATCATGGCGAGATAAGCGAACTATTACCATCATAAGCTCTTGTGAGATTGGGTCAATGATAACTACGGCAAAAATAACATATAGTGACGATTGTGTAGAGATTATAAAACCACAAGTAGTATTGAATTTCGAAATGGACAAGGAAGATCAAGTGAGATCTATGATGTATTATTTTTTTCTGGGAAATTGAAGTTTCCACTTTAATTTTTTTTAATTTGTATGAAGCTGCTTTCAAAACTAACAACACCAAATCAATATTGCATAAAAAATTTATTTAAGAAATAGCTAATTTTCGTGAAGAATCTGCACAATATGGAATATGACGGGGCTGGATGGGCAACTACATATCTTCCAATTTGTTGGTACAGGAAAACATAATGACTGCATGGTACGTACTAGTTATAAATTACCTGATGGAACGAAAACGACAGTATACTTTTATGTTGAAGTTTGTTTAAAATACTACCATTCATGAAAACTCATCTAGCAAACTTCTGTCACCGCAAAAGTACAAGAACATAACTCATTCAACTTTACAAATTATAATGAAATCAATTTAAAATTCGTAAAATTATATAAATCCTTCTCATCCTTTTTCTCTACCATCATTTTCACCATTAACTTCATTCATTTGGAATTTACCAAAGTGTTAAATAATTGCACACAAATTTAACTGAAGTTATGTAAAATTTTGAATTAAGTTGGAAAGTTAAGGAAAAAAGAAAAAAACAATGAAATATTATCCTCATTTCTCTACATCCTTTTCCTCACATACATTTTAAGCACTTATTTCATATAAATTTGTCAAAATTCTTGATAAAGTCCTTCCAACATAGCTCTTAAGAAGTTATTTGTCACTAAGCCAGGATATTCTCTCTCTTCCGTCTTGTTTCGTTATGTCTGCCTCTCAAACTTAAGAAAGTTAAAAGTTTTATGTTATAATTTTTTTCTTTATTTTCAGTTTTCTGATATTTTTATTTTTATTATTGTAATCAGTGTTTTTGTTGTATATTTTCATATCCTGCCAGGACAATTTTACCACAAATCCTTAGCAATAACACAAGTAAAACTAAATGAGGAGAACAACATTCGAAGTAGAAATTCTTCGAAATGTTTTCAAGATACAATCGCCATTTTAACAATTGTCTTGATATGCTCTAATTTTGCATTTGTATTCAAAAATGTTGTAATTTTCTGAAGAAACAAGGACCCCAACATATTTTCCATTTTGTATTTGTGTTGGTAACAGAAATATTCTCAATGGTGCATTAAATTTTATGTTAAAAACTGCTCTTGAGTTATCAAAAAGTTTAGCTCTTGTCTTTCATTTTCTTAAAATTATTCATCCAAGTAAAGTGAAATGAAATCAGAAAATTTGTTTTTAGAATTTTAATAGTTGCAAAAATGTGTAAGTAAAGTGGGTGGATGAAAAAGAGATGGATGAATGAAGAATAAATGGACGGTGTTTTCTTTAAATCCTTAAATCTTTAAATCCTATTTGTCTAATTGCAAATAACTTCCTTTATAGATCGTTGGAAAATCTTCTTACAATGTCATGAAAAATTGTTGCACATTATTTTTGGTCGAAATGAACAAAGCTAGCATTATCGCAGGCAATTCTATTCAAAAATTTATTCCTAGGTTTTTTAATGCGAAGAATTTCAGAGAAGTGCAAATTAATAATCAGACTGTAAAGGGATTTAGATTTGTCAGAAAAATTTGTTGACGATAATTCATCATCTCTTTGAAAGTAATTTTCTTATAAGTTTTTTCAAAACATCAATTGTGACTTTAATGTAGTGTACTTCATTAAAATTATTATTGGATCATTTATTTAGCCACTTAACCATTTAATTTCATGGTACAATAAGAGTTTTAAAAGTCATCTATTAAAATTTGAAATTTATTCCCTTAGGGGTTGAAGACTGTAATAAATAAATGCCAAGGGACTATCTGTTACAAATATATTTTATGCAATTATAAAAAATTGCTTTAATTTCCTTCATATTATTCACCACTAAGAGCAACGCACTTGCACTAAAGTTATTCTCAGCTTTTAAGACATTTCATATAGTGCTAGGAAAAAAGCTCCTTTAAAACATTAGTGGTAGTCCTTTAAGTGGCCCTTATACATAATCAAAACAATATCCCTAAGTCCCCTAAGGGAGT
>JXPE01028587.1:5844-22166 GCA_001015215.1 Holcocephala fusca
AAACTTTATTTTTGATAAGGAGGTCACTTTGTTACTTGCAACAAGAATTATTCGGCGTTTATCCCTCTCTGAAAGGTTAGGTTTGAGCCCTTTGGCATATCGTTTTCCATAATTTCCTTTGTCTTGAGCAAAACTACTAACTACACGATGAGTACGGCCAATAGTACGTTCAATCTCGCGATAACTTCTGCCCTCTGCAAGATAAGCCAGAATTTGTCCTTTCTCCAGCTCTGAAAGTCCGTTTCCTTTCCCCATACTATACTTTAACTTTAAACTTATATAGTTAAGCCATTAAAACTAAAAATGTTTTCCNGTTATTAATTAAGATTTGTTCCCTTACCTTACACTCTGATAAAATTACAGAACTTTAAAATTTCTAGTACGCAAGTGCATATATTCTTACGTGGATATATTCTTATGACATGGAGTCAAAATTTTTCTTACGATGGAAAGAAAATCAACAACGCTACTATTGAAACAGCTGTACAACCACATCGAAAGGCTGTCAGAGAGAGTAGTGATGATATTGTCACATAAAGTTTTCATAACTGCTTGAAATAACTACAAAAAAGCTTATTGGATATAATCCTGTGTAACAGAATTTATATAAAATCCAAGTGTTCCACCAGAGCATGTTCAGCTTTTCGATATCTTGATGGTTCATCTGACCCAGACAATAATTTTTTCCATCTCGGATTATCATAGCGTATCCACTTTTTAATATCTGCGACAATGCGATACAAAAACACTTTTTCTTCTGTATCTTTGAAATAATAATTCACTTGGAATCTTGAGTTTTTCCATATCTCTCGGCTTCAACTCGTACTTCATTAATTGATCAACATTTAATGATTTTGCAATTTTTTTTTTTATTTGATCGACTAAAACTTCTATTTACTTGTCTTCAAATTGTTTCAGCTGCCCTTCTCTGTAAAGATTAATTTTCTTATAGTATTGAAATCAACATTAACAAATTGAAATCGATGGGGCATACTACTAACCATAAGTTTCCGATAGCATTTGTTGACTTTCAATAGTACTCTTTTTTTTTTTTTAAATAGAACCAAAAAAGTAAACCTTTCCGCCAATTGCGTTTTGTTGGCACAAAATTTGGCATATTCAATGCTCAAAAAAATATATTTTGACATGAAGGTAACAACAATATGGCCTAATGCGTTGTAAGTAAAGTTATACAATCTCTTGAAAATCCTTCAAAATTAACGTATACTCCCAATCCAATTGTATTTTCTAAAATAACGCTGATAGATCTTAATGATCAACACAATCATATTTTTCATTCAGGAGGTGGATTATTTCCACTCTCCACTTTCCATTTTCTTTTAACTACCAAAATGTAAGAGGTCTTCGAACGAAACTAACTCTAAGGTCTTTCCAAAGCTGAGTTATTTTTTTTCATGTTTCAAGTTCTTAACAAAGATTGATATGTGGACTCCATTGGGCATTGCGCTGGTGACCTTTTTGCTTCCAAAAGTTTAATTGATTTCTTCTCCTTTTCTGATAAACTTCTTCACCTAATTCCTCTTAAGGTTGCACTTTGATTTATTTCATTTTTTTGGTAATAAAGGCCTTAATCTGTATGACAATTTCTTGTTACAAATCGAATTCATACAAAACAGATGGTTCCTTTTGATGATTTTTTATTTCTTTTTAATTTATCCAATACTCATTGGTTTTTTAACGAAGATGATAATAATTTTATTCCCCCAAGGTCTCAATAATAAATAATCCATTGTTGATTCATTCTTTTACTTGATTTATTATTCTCTTCTTCTCATTTAAATTTTAGCTCAGAGATTTCTAACTGCAATCCTGATCTCAACGTTTTTTCCAAACATTTTTGCTTCAATTGATTTAAACATTCTCTTTTCAAGCTATTGTGTCTTTGAAAACTTGTTTCTACAACATGAGACTTAAAGGTACTGACACCATCGTCAATTTATCAATTAGCATTCCAAATATCATCGAATTTCTCGAATTTATTGCAATATCCGATCTCAAATATCAGGCCATCAAATAATTATCTAGCAACCTACCATCAAAGCAATATGCCTTCAGAGCCTTCAGAACGAACAATTTTCAATGCGATCCAAGAAATTTAGAAGATAGTTCACCACAGTCAGATTTTATAATATAATTAAAATCCTTAATGAGAGCTTTCACATCTGTTTTTTTAGCAGGAATGAGGTTGCGATTCTTACGAAAAAATATTATTCCCACAATCCTTCCTGGGATTAGCTGCAAGATAACGTTTTTTGAGTAAATCAAGAGAACAGCAAGCAAAGCGGCATAAGGAGGTAAGCAAACTCGTAGATAATATCAACAAAAAATATTACCGGTGTTATTTAACAATAAGATATTAACCAATAAAAATAAATTTGTCCAAGCAACTATTTTCTAATAATTCAGATCTTATCTAGGTTTGTGGCGCTTTTTCGAAATTTACTCTTGTAATTATGGCATACTAATTTTTGTTCATCTGAAAATATTGGGTTGGGGAATAAGTTCGTAGCGTTTTTACCGAGTTATAAGACTCTTATTTAAACAAAAAACAATAATTATATCAATAAATTAATCAATTATATATTCGCCGTTGCTGCTTACAACCTCTTCCCAGTTTTTAAGGACCTCTTTGTTATCGAAGATAACGCCCTTCATATGGTTTGACAAGGAGCGGAAAAGATGGTAATCAGTCGATGCAATGTCCGGAGATTACGGCGAGTACTGAAGGACTTCCCATTCGAGCTCTTATTCTTGTTCTTCAATTTTTAGCGGAAAAATTCAACATCCTGATTTATCGTGTGATAATTTTCTGTTTACGAATTTCAAACTGGCCATGGATCTAATAAGTGCCCAAATTTAAATATCTAAGTGTCTAGAAGCGGAATTAATTAAAAGCTACGCCAATGTTATTTTATATGGTCAATAAACAAATAATCAACAGACCATAACAAAATTAACAATCTATGTGCTATAGAACGCAACACCTTTATAAGATTTTAAAATATGGGCCCTTACAAAGGAAAAATAAAGGAAACTACAAGTAAAAGAAATAAAGACACTAAAGAGACTGATATTATTAAGTTAGTTCATATTTTCGTGCGTTATTCGCACCATTTATGTCTGCGTCAGTTGTCCTTAGAAAAATCATGGAGAAAGTTTGTTTTTCGTTGTAATTTCTTAAACTATGTGGTTTTGGTCATTTATTAGCGAATTTTCAAAGAGACTGGTCAAAAAAATTGAGCAAAAATAATGGAAAGTTCAATACACAATTTACGGCATAAGCGGAAAAGATCCAATAGTTGCTGTTGCAGATATTGGTGTAGTTGATGAACCAGATACTGTTGATGTAAGAAATGCTCAGAAGTAGTTTAAAAAATTTATAGATTGGCATGGTGCAGTGGAGGATGCATCTCAATTAGGGAGTTATGTAGAATTGGGTTAGAAAGCTTAGGGAGAAGTAGGGCAGAACCGAGTTTGATAGTAGACATGATAACTGAGAGGCTGAACTTTTCACATAGAACCGTTCAAAGCCATTTAGTGCAGATTTTGAAGGTATCTGAAACACTCATAATTACAGAAGAAGGTGAAACGAGAATTCAGGGGATAAGACCCCCATCATGGTTTATTGAGTTTTTAATATTGAAATTTGAATCCACAAAGGTTACAGTTGAGCACGTTGAGCAGTTATGAATGTATTGTAATACGTTAGTATGCTATATATAGTTCATAAAGGGTAATTATTCAGGCAGAGACGCAAGTCAAGAGGTTGCATAATTTGAGATTATTAAGCAAAAGTTATTGTTCATCTAGTACGATGGAATTGATTTGAAGCGAAAGCCAGTGAAAATTCATAGAACTATGATAAATTAAATTCTGATTAACGGATGCTATGGTTGAACCACCAATATTATCCAACACTATGACCAGTAAGAATTTCGAGCAAGCTATTAAATTTTCCCATCTCAGTGACTATACACAAAATACATCTAGTGAAGACAGGCTTTCTAAAATTAAACCTCTATTGAATTAATGTATTCTAAAATTTCAATCTTTGTATAAATCTAAATAGCTGTTATCACTTGATGAAGCAATGATTACCATAACGAGAACATATCAACTTTAAAACATATAATCCCTTAGAAATAACGAAATATAGGATTTTTATACGAAAGCACATTTGCAACTTCAAAATCTATTCTATTCTATTCGGAGGAAAAAAATTACAAGACATTTTTTTATCTGTTTTACAGCCTTATTTCGAATAATATTATCTTTCGACAAATTATTAAGTGATATAAAAATGTAGCATTCTTTCAGATCAATTGTACTTTGTTCAATGTTCAAAATTAACTAAGATCCAAAAAATTTCTACTAAATGTAGCTAAAAAATATGTAACTGCAGATTCAATTAAATCCATTACAGTACTTGGTACTTCTTTTCGAACTTAAACTTTCAGACTCTCGACTCTCAGGACAAATAAGGAGACTACGGTTAAGAAAAAATAATCACTAGTGTAAAAATAAATTCAATTAGAGCGTGTAGAAAATGCTCTTCAAAAGGAAAGTGCATTGAAAAAAAAAATATATTTGCAAAACTTTTTCTATTCCATTACACGTAGGAGCTTGTTGTACAGTCCATCATTCTAAAAAAAAAAAAAATATTAAAATTTATATAAAGTTTACTTAGATTATTTTACTTACATATTCAATCACGAGTTTTTAGTCGGTGATATTAGAAAGCTTCTACATAAAATTCTCCGGTTCATTCATCTGCTAAAAAATAATTCAAGGTAACATCAATAGTTCAACTTTACTCGTACATTCAGAAAAAAAAATAGTAAAATATAAAAATTAAATTGCATCTAGGAGTTGTTTTGTCGCAGAATTAAAAGAATTACTCATTCGTTTAAAAAAAAAGATTCACTTTATTAAGGTGTAAATTATTATAATTGAAGTCTCGATACTTTTACGGTTTATTTCTTATAAAAATGGAGCATAAAAAGTAATTTCTCCAAATTATGTACAAAGTTAATTGAAAAAACTGCCTTTATACTTTCTTTTACTAAAACACGCAACTTGCATTTAAAATTTTTAAAAGACTTTTTCTTCAATTAGTACATAATTAGTAGTGGTTTATTGAGGTACAAGCTTACAAGTTATTATTTTAAAAGGGGTAAGTTCATTAAACTGGTCTATATTAGATTAGTTATACTATGAAATTTGTTTTTTTTTTCTTATTTTTTTCGACCTAATCTTCTAAACAAAATAGGATTTGAATCTTCTTTCACATTAAACTTAAAAATGAAGGGATTAATCAATTTATTTCTTCTTATTCTTAGCATTTTTTCCATCTGCATTATTTTCGAGTCTAATCTTCTTCTTTGGATGTCCGTCGTCCTCTTCTTCTTCTCCTTCATCATCTTCATCAGTGTCTTCTTCCATATCAACTGCTTCAACTTCATCTTTCAAATTTTGACCATGAATATAAACTGGCCCATTTCCTTGAATAAGTTTAAATATAGATGAATCATAAAACTCTACATCCGGATTTAAAGCCCGTGTTTCTCCTGCTTTTAAAACAGCAATTGGAATTTTTAAAGAGCCCTTAGCTGTTGTGACCTAAAATATAAAAAGAAAACTACAATTTTACTATTTGTCACAAAATTTTAATCATATTTTATATTCACAGATAAGAAAAATAATGACATTTTAGGAACAATAAATATTCCAACATTAGCAATTTTATCATGTTAACAAATACATTAGCTAAATATTAGCCATAGGTTTTAAAAATATTATCAAGCTTAATAAAAATGAAAAAAAAAATAAAAAATAAAGACAACTCTATTTAAAAACTAAAATGAGCAATCATGCGATTAATTTAATTTGTTCTGTTCTTCATCAAATCTTACACCTTTCTTAAAATTTTCTCGTGGTCTACTTTAGTTGTAATTACCCTCAAATGAAGTCCGAAATAATCAATCATCAATCATCCTTCACCAATTTTTTAATTTTTATTTGGAATAAGTTAATTTTTAAGAATATACCACGAACATATTCTTCCATCGAAATGTATTCCATTTTTTTAGTTTCATTTGACCATATAACTGACTTCTACTGTCCTTCAAACAATTGTAAATGCACCTTTGCGATCATTACAATTGGTTCGACGGAAAATTCTGTATATTTATAAAAATGTATCATTGATATACTGTTCATTATTAATTATTACAACTTGTCACCAGCTTTCAGGTAATCTGTGAAAATAGGCAAGAACTACCTTTGAAACACTTTCGAAAGAATGATCAGATCAAGACAAAAATAGCTTTCGATGAAGCTAAGTAGAATCTATTGTTCGTCAATTCATCCAGCTAAACAACTTTTTGCTTTCATTAAATATATAAAGGTTTAGTTAATTTTCTGACAAGAGCTTTGTTTGGTGCTCGTTACATTCAACTCTTGTTCCTAATCCCTAAAATGGAGAGTTGAAAAGTATATATTCATCATGTGATGCTTTTCGAATTTGAACAAGGCATTACTGCCAAGACGATAGCAAAAAAAACATACAATATTCATGGTCAAGGACTAATAACCGATTCAGTAGTTAGAAAATCGTTTTCAAAATTTCGTACTGCAGATATGACCTTAAAAGGCGAAAACTATGCGAATAGTCTTTCCGACCTTGATGACAGTCTTTTAAAAGTAAGATTGAAGCAAAATCCACGTTAGCCAACAAGAGATATATCAGAAAGGTTAAATATATTAAATTCAACTATTTATCGCCACATTGGGAAATTACGAGTTACGAATAAGGATACCTTACAATCTAAATGAACGGAATAAGGAAGATCACATATTAATTGTCCTAAATCTGTTCTCACGAGTAAAAACTAAGCCCTTTTTGGATAGCATTAATATAGTAGGCACTGAAAAATTTATTACCTATGACAATATCATCCGCACAAGACATTAGTTTGATAAAAATTAGTCACCCCTATGAGATGCAAAAGTAAACTTCCATGAAAAAAAAAATTGTGTTATCCCTATGTTGAAATTGCTTGAGATGAAATTCATTTCGAGTTGTTGAAGTGAAATTTAACAATTACTGCAACACATTCAGCAGCTACAAAGAGTGAAAGAGAAACACCACTCTACTTTGTAAAAGGTAGAAAAATTTATCAATCTATAAAGATTACGCTTGATACATCGTTTAATATTATGTAATATCACTACAATTAACATCAAACACTTTACCAGACTTATTACCCAGCCCAGTCATGCAGTTAACTGGGCCATTAGTACCAGAATTGGTCCACGTGAAGTTAACTTTTAAAAGAAATGCATTACGTAAGAAATAGTCGCTTTCTCTAAATGATATCTTTGGGCTAAATACAGGCCCAATTATTTTATTATTGGTGGATAAAAATAATATCCGCCACATACTGCTTTTTTCCAGGGTACTCATATGAAGAAGTACCAACTGTTCCATATATGGAGAAAAAACTAAATGGTCTGTCCAAGACAGTTGAATAAATGCAAGCCTTATGGATTTCCTTTGTATAAATTCAATGCGCTTAACATGTACTTTGAGATTAAATGTGGCTATTTGGAGATATTCAACCAAAGGTTTTGCAACTTATTTGTAGATCAGAAGTTTAATACGTGGATCCGAAAATTCAAAATACATAAGATCATATATAAGATTGGATTTTGAAACAATATTAAGATATGTGGTTTAAAATTAAGTTGAGTGTCAATGTAAAGTCCTTTACCAAGTAAACATGTTTAATAACGATGTCGGAAAGCATGTACGGATAGTAACTAATAGTGCATAGAGCAAATCTTCAAAAGATTATAACCGGACATACGAATTTTATTAGAAAACGTTGAGATCAAATCACAAAATATTGCGGCATAATGGAAAGAAAATTCGCTTCTTTCCTTGCAAGCTCTTCCGACCTTATATTACCTTTAATGTTGTTGTATCCTAGATTCGCGATCAGAGTAATCTTGTGGTACTTCGAGAAAAATCTAAGTGTAGTAAGAACAGCTAAAAAATAGTTTAGATACAACGGAGTATCCTGAGACTGATTTAAGTATTACTTGACCATCCGTTAGTTACCAACCATTTTTTAATCTCTTTCATTCCTTCTACTAAAATGATTCTGTCGCAAGGCTTGATTACTAGTATTTCGGTTTAAACAGGAATCAGTCGACTTTTGACATAAATCCTGGGCCAAAAAGCTAATCTATTCGTTCGTGTATCAGTCAAGCAGATAGTTGATTGCTCCCTACTACTGCCAGTCTCTTATTTTTATCTTAAAAGGTAATTTATCCACTCGTATATCAGTCAAGCGGATAGTTGATTGCTCCCTACTACTGACGATCTCTTATTTTTACCTTAAAAAGTAATTTATTCACTCGTATATCAGTCAAGCGGATATTTCAATGTTGAATTTTCTTGTCATCAGATATACGGGTTCCTTGGACAAGAGAACTCTCGAGAGCCATATTATATTACTCTGTTGATAAAACTAAATAAGATTGAAAAAAAAAATTGATTAATTTGGTTAATTTTGCATAGTTTAGCATTATGTTGCTTCTGTTTGTTTGAAAAAAAATTTAATCTAATCAGTGCGACACTTAAACATAAACGAAATATGAGCGTAAACGCTTAAATTGCTATTTGTTCCATCTTAACTTAACAGAACAAAATTAAAAGGGCTTTTCTGTTTTGTATTGTTTGTCCATTCAATGATTCCCAACAGTGACAATAGAAAAGTCTGCCTATATCAAAGGTAATAAGATATTAGGTAAAAAATAATAGACATTAGTTTTGTTTTCTTTATGATTTAACAACAGAAATTATATTGAGTTGGAAAGAAAGAATTTTTGTTTGAAACACATAGAGAGTATTGTAAATGTTTTGAAGGACCTCAGGATATCAACCATATTTGTATTACTTTAGTAGCATAATATGTTTAATTTTATTTCGAGTTATTAGTTTAGATTAAAATATAACATGGAGTACAAGAATGAACATTTTCGGCATATTTTACTCCAACAAAGATTACAAATGATCATGGAACAAAATGGAAAATATAAAATTGACTTAAATCCGAATATATACAATGAATATTATAGCATCTATGTCATTATTTTGAATTGCATAACAATAGAAAAAACTTAAGTTATATAAAATTAAATAAATAACAATTAGATTTAGAATTTGAATGCTATAGCATTCATATAATTTCGTATCACAATGAAAATGAATGCTACAGAATTCACGTTTGCGAATGCATTAGTTACCTATTGCTACACATACAGAAATGATAACAATTAAAAAAAAAAATCAACAAAAACTTATTGTCCCAATCATAGCGAGATTAAAAGAAAACTTAATGATAGCACTGGAGAAAAAATACAGAAAAAAAAAGATAAGCGTAGTAACTCAGAAAAGGTTTCAATTAAAATTATCGCTGTACGTCACTATGACTGCAAACGTTAGTACTGTTTTTAGATCACGGTCTTTTATGGTTAGCTACTAATCCTAAATCAATCAAATTGTTAGCGTGCTCACAGATATTTAATTTATTAATACTTCAATTTATTCAATCCAAAGAAACTTTAAACATTTTTGTCTGAAAATATTGCAGTTTAAGATTGTATTAAGAAAAATTTATGGGGAATTACATTTTAATTTTCATGATAAAATTCTTATTAGATAGTAAAATAAAATTAAATGTGCTATCAATTATAACTTTGGACCCAAAATAAAAGCTTTTAAGACCAACAAACTCTTAAATAACAAATCATTAATTGATGATAATGTCAAACAATTTTTTATTACGTTTGGCAGTTTAAAATTTATGAACTTTAATTAATAAAAATAATATAAAAGAAGACCAGATACAAAAGTAAGAATTTATCCTTGAAAATTATTTGATTGTAAATTTTTTAAAGTATTACGAATTTCTACTTTTGTCAAATTTACAAATGAAAACAAACTGACTACGGGAAGAGATTTCAAAAAATTTCTGATATCTTGATGAACTGATAAAAATGATGAAATGATAAAAGGATCTTTCAAAAGTCACGCCTAGATACCAATAGTGAATAATTTCTAAGCGCTACCTTTTCTTTTGAATCATCTTTGACATTTGTTAGACACATGGACACATGGAATGCGCACAGGATATAAACGTTCTCAAAATGGAAGAACCTCTTTTAATTTGAATACAAAATTACAATAATAGACATATTCCTTTAGACGGACTTACTATCATGCAGAAAATCCTAGAAATCTATAAATATTTAAAAGAAATAGAAAGTTCTCTGAACAAGAAAAACAACCAAAGTTATTTTCTGCGAATAAGAGCTAGCACGACAAATTCCAAAAAAGATATTCATTGTCTCAAACTTCAAGGTGAAAGTGGTCCAGTAGATTCAAAAACTATTAGGCTTTTAATTTTCAGAACTACAACAAATTATAAACCAATTTAGAAGAGTATATGATATATCAGATTTTTAACGTTGATGAAACAAGTTTCTATTAGAAAAAGATGTCATTTCGAACCTAAGCTTAAAAAATCCAAAAATCTGGGTTTGAATTTAAAAAGATATATGCAGACATATTCACTGCGAACGCTTGGAGGATAGAAAATATCTTTAAAGATTGCTTTGAAAACTACTTCACTCGGAAAGTAGAAAACTGCATGATAGAAAAAAATTAAAGTTAAAAGTTTTATTGCTATTAGATAATGCCATAGGACAGCTCCAGGACTTTTATCATCCAAATGTGAGGGTTGTATTCTTTTCCCCAAATACAACATCACTTCTCCAACCTTTGCATCAAGGTATTGTCGCAATATTCAAAGGCGATATTATTCAAAAATAGTTTGTAACAATTCAGCAAGAAATCGACTCAGACGAAACTTAAACGCTTGTTTAGATATGGAAAGAATTTTCTATTTTGGAATGTCTAACAAAAATATTCTCTGCCATAAGCGAAATAAAACCTTCAACAATAAATGATACTTAGAAGCCAGTACTCACTCAGATTGTCCAAAAAAAAAAATTCTGATTCATCCCGGCAAACTCTACGCAATCAAATTCTTGATATTTTTCATAAAATACATGGAAGGACATTTATCAGTTTGAATAACAAAAACCTGAAGGAATTATTTCAAAAGCCTACGTTGACTGAAACAGACCTAATAGAAATAATAATCAGTCTTATGAAGACATCATTGTATTCCAATATTTCCGTCACTGATGTTAAACAACCTTTGAACTTAGCAAAGAAAATAGAGCTGAAGAAAAAGAATTCAATTTTGGATGACAATGATGATGATTTCTATTGATTATGTGATCCTCAATATCCATTCAAGGAAAAACAAATCAATCTTTGAAAAGTTGCAGTAATCAAAAAATTATTACGTTTACAAAATTTTACCATTAATATTATTAAATTGAATGAATTTTATATTATTTTTGTATAACTAAAATTTTAGAACGAAAAGTACAAACAAAATATTGTATTCTTGTTATCAGTGCTTTTTAAATTAGTCTTTGGAACTAAATTTACAAATTTGTGTGGATGTTGAGTTTCGAATTGCACGGTTTTGAATAGCATGGAATCTTCAAAATTGTATAAATTGTATGGACTTTATATTTGTTAAATTTTAAACATTCTAATTAATAAACACTAACAAGTTTTACTGAAAACAAATAAAAAAAGAAAACACATATTCAAAATTAAAAGAAATAATGACTAGAGTTTCACAAAGTAGTGAACTGGATCCATTTCTNTGACAATGATGATGATTTCTATTGATTATGTGATCCTCAATATCCATTCAAGGAAAAACAAATCAATCTTTGAAAAGTTGCAGTAATCAAAAAATTATTACGTTTACAAAATTTTACCATTAATATTATTAAATTGAATGAATTTTATATTATTTTTGTATAACTAAAATTTTAGAACGAAAAGTACAAACAAAATATTGTATTCT
The DNA here is from genome assembly GCA_001015215.1 of Holcocephala fusca. Taxonomy (NCBI): domain Eukaryota; kingdom Metazoa; phylum Arthropoda; class Insecta; order Diptera; family Asilidae; genus Holcocephala; species Holcocephala fusca. The sequence continues at coordinate 17,886 of JXPE01028587.1, forward strand.
TGTTATCAGTGCTTTTTAAATTAGTCTTTGGAACTAAATTTACAAATTTGTGTGGATGTTGAGTTTCGAATTGCACGGTTTTGAATAGCATGGAATCTTCAAAATTGTATAAATTGTATGGACTTTATATTTGTTAAATTTTAAACATTCTAATTAATAAACACTAACAAGTTTTACTGAAAACAAATAAAAAAAGAAAACACATATTCAAAATTAAAAGAAATAATGACTAGAGTTTCACAAAGTAGTGAACTGGATCCATTTCTGTATCTTTTATAACCCAGTGACTTTTTCAATGTTCAAATAAAATAAAATTGGAGCATTCGTTGATAACACTGCTGTAATGGTGATGAAAAGATACCAATAACAAATTAACATATATGAAAAAATAAGTGGATCAAAATTAGTATATGTTGCCTTCATCAACAAAAATGTTCAACACAAACCTACAATGATCAATGTCTTGGAATAGTCACACTTGACCTTAATTTTCAATAGAGTTCATACGTTAAGCAAAATATAAAAGATATAAGTTAGATACACGTTACAGAGTAATGTAAACTTTTCCTGAATTCCATTACGATCTATTATTAATGAAGTCCGGCCTGGTAGCTCAGTGGTGTAACCATTGGACTATCCGCACAGAAGGTCGTAGGTTCGGTTCCTGCTTAGGACATAAAAAAGGAGGGACACAAATGGCCTGTACGGATGGCTTAGGTGTTAAAGACCCGAGAGGATCCCCTCTCAAAAAAAAAAAATGTTTTTTTAATCAACCTCAAAATTTTAACACAAAACGGTGGAAATTTAAATGTTTTGTAATTTCACTTAGTTTACCTAAATAGTGCCTCGCAGAAGAATAAACTTAGATTATACTCAAGGATTGGAAATAGGGCGACGAGTAATTTCCAATCAAACTGAGGAAGAAAGGACATCAGCAAATGATCAAAATAGAGAAAGAATGGCTTAAATACGTGTCGAGAAAAGAGTAGAGCGACATGTAGTCAGACTTGAGGATATATGGTTGTAAGCACGGTGATCGCATTATGCAGCTTTAGATCTACTTCGTTCTCAACAGAATGAATGCGGCAGGTTAGGAGTGGATGAAAGACGTCAACAAGAAACAGCAGATCAACACTAAAAAAAACTCCGCGCTCAATAATCGCCTAGGATTTAGCTACAACCAAGCTGATGATTATAGTTTGAGTCGGGATATTCTTATTGGCACTATGACTGAATTGTGTATCCTTATTGGAAGGCTTTGAAATGTAATAGAGAAACGAAATAAATGTTTTCCGCCTCTAGGGTGTCTCAACTTAAAGAATCACCAGAGTCATTTAAAAATCGTTTGCAGCCGAATCAAAGCATTTCTTATCTAATATCAGAAAATACAATTTATGCTTCTAAATGATGTTGTTCGGTGCAAAAATCGTAACAGATCAACACAACTTTCAAAGTAAAAGCACAAATCTATCAGAAAGATGGATCTTTGCTTCAGTTCTCAAATGCTCAATATAAAATCTTGCAAATGTACTTCATCAGTAATAGTAATAATGAATTGAATGCAAGCTATGTAATTTCTACCAGCATAAGATCCATCGTTTCCTAACTGCAAGAGCTTCTTCACGAAAAAAAAAAAATTTTAGTGCGTTTATTTAAAAAGCAGTATATATGATGCCATCTGATATAAGATACAAAAATTGTTATTAATGCTGACAAAACGCATTCTGAAGAATATGTGACAAAATTTAATGCTCCAACTATAGACGAAGTGGCAATTGCTTTAGTCGAATATCACTTTCAATCTAGAGATATTGTTCTTCATCGGGGAAATGAAAAATTGACAAAAGTTCCAGAAACTCGGGATGGTGTCAATGGATATCACTTCAACGTAAATCAGTGGTGAATTAACAAATAGGAAATCCAACGCAATGAACTATTTATTATTCATACGGATTAATAAATCGAGAGAATGATTATACCTAAATATTGAAATATCGTCAATTGTTGCACCAATACATCGTAGATATTCATACAAAAATCGAAACTGAACGTTTGATATTCATCCCTTTAAGTCGGACCAAACTTCGCTCTGAAGAGCATTTTTATTTCTAAGATGCAGTTGTAGATGAAGATAATGTAGCTAATATTGGAAACTAACAATTTTGTCATCTTCATATATAGGTAGTCCATATTATACTCATGAATACATTCAAAATGCTATTGCATATGTTCCTCACTACGGCTGTCCAGACCAAAAGGTGTTCACTCTTTTTTCTATTCTATTTCATTTAACCAGACTGAACCACAGCAACCCGTGGCTGAATACAACTAGTTAGAAATAACAATCTTCACATGGATCTAAAACTTAAATTTGTCAAAAATCATATTAAAAATTTCTAAAACTCATGAATGAGTATGAGACATCATCAACATGTCAATGTTGAGGCAATCCAGCTTCTTGATATCACAGACATAGTTACGCTGTTAAAAAAAAGAAGCAAAATTAAAAAAATTAAGCGACATAATTGGTTTAAGCTTGACTAAATTTTGAAAATTAGAAAGCATTAAGTAAAGCATGCATCGAGCACCTAAAGTATTACAAAAAAATGTTTCATCGAAAGTGTGAGAGAAATTATTTGGAACTATTATCACCTTGGCATTTCCAAAAAACAATTTCTCTTAATTCTTGCTCTATAAATTCTACCAAAAATGAAACCCTTGCCAGATATAAAACCAAGTCTTTATCTTAAAAACTACAAAAGAATTTCTATTGTTTTATTTTACATGTCTGTGAGCAGTCTAGAAAATCAAAATAATTTTTATTGCTGGTTTTAGCAAACTCACATGATGTCAATTAAATAACGAGACAGATACGCTCTATTTGAACATTTTGAGGAAAAACAAGAGAAACTGGTAAATACAATTAGTAAGTAATGAACATAAAATAATTAAAGGCATACTAAAATTTTACAACTTAATACACCAAATGATAACTTAAACGCAAGTCTACAAACATTTGCGATTTTATTTCTACTATCGTAAAAGTAATAGGCCGCCTCAGCGAAAAGAAAATAAATTTTACGCTTTGCGTGGTTGCATGACAAATATATGGAGCAAGATGTTCTAATTAAATTTACAGTCGTTTAAAAAATCGCTAAACAAACTTGCAATTAATTAAGAACTTAAGAAAAATTAGAAATCAATTATTAGGATTATTGCATAAATAATGCACAGTTTGAGTGCAGTGCAAATTGAATGACACAACAAAATTAAAAATCATGTACATTGTAGTTAAAGGATTTTGAAAGAAGCTCTATTATATTCCATTCACAGCATACTGTTTTTATATAGCTCAACCCTTCAAGAATTTCGGGAATTAAGACTATTTAAGATTAAAGATCACCCATAGAAAATATCTGACAGAAATCCACAGTGCCTTAAGTGAAAAGATCTTAAGCCACAAACCAGGGAATAATTTTCAATACACCCATACCTCGCTATACGGCCACTCTTTATACAGCATTTCGCTATAACAGCCCTATTCAATTAAGGCAAAAAAATTTTAGGCGAACTGCTACCGAAACGATTATCGCCTTCGAAGACTGATAAAAAGAGATGCCGAAAATCAGTCACGCTAAGAACTAAACTAGAAGTATTACTTTATATAGAAGTTATAAAGAAAATTAGTGAAATTTGCAAGGCAATGAGATTTGCGAAATCTACTATTCAAAATATTCGCGATAAAAAAGAAGACATTACGAGGGTTGATTGAAAACTTGTTAGCCTAGGTAAGAAAACACAATTTTTTTTGCCGAATTTTTTTCATTTTTAAACGTAGTCACCTTTTAGCTCGATACATTTAGCCCAAGGATATTCCAGCTTTTAGGAGATTAAACCGGAATCGCTAAACACATTACTTCAAGCTAATCCTTTACATCGTGCCAATTAGGTCTTACACTCTCCTGGTTTATCTCAAGCTTGGTCTAGGTCTATCTTTTTTTTTTGAGAGGGCATTTCGCATTTACTGCGACATACTGGCCAATGGATCTTTGCGCTTTATTTTTTTAACTGATTATATTTTTTTTAGTAAACATTTTAAAATGTTATCTTAACTTTATGGATTTAAATCAAGGTTTTGTTTAATATTAATTTAAATTAACAAATGAACAAGTGTATATAACGAGATCATCGGCATAGTCTAACTGTTTAATTTTGGTTGGAGGCCGTGGTAGGTCGCTTGTATAAATGTTGAATAGCTTGGGTTCAAGGACTGATCCTTGA
>JXPE01028703.1:0-12330 GCA_001015215.1 Holcocephala fusca
ACATTTTATCAGGCACAAAATTCGACATTTCTTAACTTACTCGTGTCAAACTGTTAAATAAATTCTAAAAGATTAAGGAGCATATGACCCGTAATTCTTCTTTGAGGAAAGCCATTTCAGTACTTCCTACAAAGCGTTTAAGGTGAAAATTTCTAATGGTCAAGCACCAAATTATATACCCGGGGAAAATATGATATAATTTTTTTCATAAGGCCCAATATTTAAAAGAAGTGCGATGAAATTGTTCTCAATTTTAAATTTATTTCATTAGTTGGGCGAACAAAAATTTTATGATAATTAAATTATAGAAGACGAACTGTTTTTATGTCTCTTAATTATTTAACTCTCTAATTAGAGTAACAAAAAAATAAGGTCTTCCATTACTCCATGATTCACTAAATCGAATGATTAGTTCTTTTTAATTGTCTGATAATATTTTGTACGTTGAGGAGTTTGAATGGTTCAGTGTACGTGTACGTACCAAAGCGCATGAATGTTAAAATCATTGGCGTTGTACTAAATTCATACTTGATACAATAAATCAAAATTGAATGTAAAGCATAAGTGTACTATAAAATGTTGGATTCTAACGCTGATGTTGAGCTTAATAGTTTTTTCTTTATATTCTTATGCTCCTGTTAACACGGCAATTTGTCACCAAGAGCCATATCAAAAAATGTGTGTACCATTGATGAAGATTTGTAATTGTAAATCAAATAAAAATCGATTTGAATTTGTTCAATTTAATTTGAAATTTTTCAGTACAGATAACTACTCTTATTAAAGCTGATTACAATTATCTGGTTGATTTTTGAACAGGCTATTTTATTAACTCGATATTTTACTATGCAGTATGGTTGACAAATAGGCTCAAACTACCTTCGGCTCAATATAATTTCCAATGGAACACAAGCCTTAATCAACTTCAATTCCCAGTACGAATCTTCACGTTTAGCATGATAATGTTGATTGGATAGATAACATTTCAAGTGTTGATAATAATGAACAGGAGGAATTCACATTAGCTTATGTAATGAATATTCGTGTTTTATTTTATCATGAGCTTGCATAATGTCAGCGAAGGAAAAGCATTCTCCTGTATTCCTTATATTTTAGTGCCTTTTTTTTCACATAATACGAGTATGTTTTACATGAGGAGTGATTTGATTTATAGAGATTTTTATGAAATTTTGGGATTATAGTACTTTCAGCTAGGATTCATTAACTCTTTCAACTTTAGGAAACTTTATCTTTTAAAATTCATAAGTAATTTAAATTGCGATTCGATCAAATTCAGTTGTTGATTTCTTTGACAAAGAAGATTATAAGTCTAGCCATGTTATTATCGACGTAGGTTATATTGTAGGGTATTTGGATGTAATAAATAGGACAAAATGTACGACAGTTAATGTACTTTTCTACTAAAAATGAGTGTAGAACTAATTTAAAATTTTCTATCATATTGTATTTTCTTTTAATTAGAATTTTTATTTCAATTAAATTTCGGGAAAAATTAGATTGCTGTGTATATGCGACAGATGCAGGTCGTTTTCAAGATCGAAGGTTTTAGGATGAATTTTTTATTACTGCTGTGCTAATTGATTTGTTTCCTATGTTTGATAGGATCTTCTTACAACATTGAATCTAAAAAACCTAAATTTATTCAAGTAGCTCAATATTGAACAATGTGTTGTAATTGTAAAGTATACTCTTTCTAATAATCTAATGAATTCATTGTGCAAAGCTTGTTAAAATCAGCAATCAATTTATAAACCGATTTATGAACAGTAAAAGTTACTATCGTAGAATTCCGATTTCTAACTAAATAAAATAAAAAAAATTTTTCACCCATAAAATAAGCTTTATAATTCCATTTTAAAGTAAGAAATCAAACAAAAAGAAATGAAAAATAAATTAAAGACGAATAATTTGAACACTGATGCCATAAATGCATGCATTCAACTGCAATTCTCGTTTTTGCATTTATCTTACGTCTTGCGTTATATCTCTTTATAATATTTTAAAGTTGATTTACTTCGATCATTTAAGGTCTAATGTGAACTGCCACAAAAGTCTATCGATCGTGCACATTTTATTAGTTTGCTTGATCATTTTACTAACCATAAGCGATCATCTTAGAAGGAGGTCTTCCATTCGATTTAGTAAATTGAATGATGCAACGTAATTTTTTAATCTTATGAGCTTGTTGCATATATTCGCATGAAAAGAATTCTTATATTGGTTTTAAAAATTCTATCATTAACAAGATATTTTGTAGTGATAATTCCTTTTTAAATTGCGTAATCTAGAATCCTGTAAACATCTGTTTTGATCAATTAATTTAGTCTTACAATTGAATGATTTGATCTTCCACTAAATGCGCTAAAAATGTTTATAATTATACCATCTAAAATTTTTTGTTATTTAAAAGATACTGACGTGAGTAAATTATGGCATTAAATAAAATTATTAATTATTTTTTTCTTGTCTTTTTGTTTTTTTAAGTAAAAAAATTAACACAATATTTGCGTCTATAATAAAACGATAAAATTCGTGGCAAGTCTAATTACATACGGATGGAATTTTATTATGCCTGGCGTTGTGATAGCATTGCTAGTAAATTTAATTTTTTCATATTTATGTTAACTTAATAAAAGAAAAGTGTAAAATAAACTGCTGTTTTATATTCTAATTAAAAAAATTAATTCGTATTTATATTCAAATCTGGTGCAAGGACAATACAAGGACCTTGTGTGTGAGCTTTGATTGACTCGCTCATTAAATTCATACATAGATATGATCAATCCCGGTTAATTTAATTGAAATATCACGGGTTAACTTATTGTATTTTCTTCTGTTGCTTTTAATACTGCAATTGTATTTTTATATGAAATCGAGGGAATATTGAAAAATATAGAGAAATTGTAAAAAAATTGAATATCGATTTTGAGAACATTTTTGAAAGAAAAGTTGAATTATGTGGAAAATTATTGAGCAACTTTCAATAGAAATAATCAAGCAGAAATTAAAAAATTTTTGAATTCTGCCTTGACATACTGAAGATTGTTGGACTACTGTAGCTAAGGCAATTACAATTAGATTAAGAAGTTTAGTAATATAAATACTTCCAGATCTTTCACTCTTAAATTAATCCTTTAATTTAATTAAACATTTAATTTTCAGTGATTCTCTGTTTTAGTATTGCATTAACTTAAATTTTTTTTCAAACTACAAAAAAGGCCATTATGATAGGAGTTCACTGCAATTGCGTCTATTTGATGCAATGCTGGTTTGATAACACTTTCAAGCTTATTTTTATTTGAATTTTTTGGTGTTAGTTTTAATTTTTTTTGTAGTTTCAATATTCAGTTTAGATTATTCAAAGTGTTTACATCATTTAAAAGGTATTTTTTTTTAATTATAAATATTGTAACTAATGGGGTTTCTTCGGGAGCTTTACAAAATTATAGTTAAATAAAACTATTAAAAAATTTTTAAATTTAATTTCTTTTTAACAAAATTGAAATGAAATATTGAATGTAATCAAAAACTATGTTAAATATTTCTACGATATGGATCTCCACCCTCTGTAGTGAACTTAATCCAACATTTCATGTATTCTTAGTAGTAGTGGCAAGTCGATCCTGCCAGCAGGTGCACTATGAAGGGTCTCTTTTGCAAAGCAATTTTTTTTTACATCTTTAAGTGGTTTAAGTGGCTCAAAGTACTTTATGACGGTCGACAATTAGTTGAAAATAAGTGAAGGTATAAGTGACTATCAATGTCGAGAAGTAATGAAAATGTGAATAGAATTTGAGAATTGGTGCGATTAATAATCAGATCGGTCTCAAACCGTGTCGCTCCTAAAAGACTGTAAAGACGGGTTACTCGCGATCAGGAAGAAATACAAGATACCTTGATGCTGCATCATGATAATGTGCTTTTTTAAACAGTGCTTTCGATAACTAAGTTTTTGACACATGAAAATATCACTGTCATCTTCCAGCTTCAATATTCGTCTGACCTGAATACATGTGACTTTTTTTGTTTTTGTTTTTAGCGAGGACGAAAACTCATTTCAAGGACATTAACTTTGGTACGACAGAAAATATAAATGAAGCAGTAATCAAACAGAGCCATATCATTCCATCTTCCCCGTTCGAGAAATACTATTTTGAATTAGGCAGAGTTCAATTTTATTGAGATGATGTTTGTTTCAAATTAGTCTCATCACTTTATTTACAAACCTCGTATTTTGGTATTTTTCTAAGATCTTAAAAATATCAAGTGTTTAATGTTAAGACATTCTTGCTCATATTGCTGTCGTTTCTTCAATTCAATATGATATTAAAAAAAATATCTAGAGTATGCACTCCATGGCTTGTACGTTAAATTTCAAATAAATTTAGTTGANAATGATGTTTGTTTCAAATTAGTCTCATCATTTTATTTACAGACCTCGTATTTTGGTATTTTTCTAAGATCTTAAAAATATCAAGTGTTTAATGTTAAGACATTCTTGCTCATATTGCTGTCGTTTCTTCAATTCAATATGATATTAAAAAAAATATCTAGAGTATGCACTCCATGGCTTGTACGTTAAATTTCAAATAAATTTAGTTGAGTTTGATGAAAATTTTTTTTAGTGTTCTCTTCAATATGTTATGTATAGCTCCAAAATTTAGTAAACAATTTTGATTTTTGTGGTTGTTTTAATTCGCCTAACAAATATTGTGGTGAAAACAATTTTTAAGCCATTTTAAAAAAAATAATATGATATTTTAATGATTTGTTCCCAAAATTTCAAAATTCTAAAGTTGCTTAATTCTATGGCAGTTTAGAGAATTTCTCATTGATTTTAAGTAATTACATAAAATTTCTTGATTTTTAGTAGATATAGNGCAAGTTAAGAGAATTTCTCATTGATTTTAAGTAATCACATAAAATTTCTTGATTTTTAGTAGATATAGTGGCAATGTGGCATGCTACAAAAAACATAAATTTGCTTGTTCAGTAGTATTATTAAATTAAAAAATCTCTAAAAATGGCCTAGTATTATCTGTTTCTTTACAAAATTCGAATATAGTATACTAAAAAGCTAAGAAGTTAGTAATCAAAAGTAATCACGATTTATTTTGTATACAGAAAGTTTTGTAAAGGTATAAAAATATCAAAATATTAACGAACTTTTCTAACGTCTATTTAATCTTCAATATTTATGTTATTAAGCAATTAATTTTGTTTTAACAAGATTCTTTTTTCTGTTCAGACTGCTTTTTTTTAAAGATTACTCTCACTTTCACTATTTTGCATTATTGATTTCATGTATAATAAATTTTTTTGCAGGCGCATAAAGTTGTCACGAACCTATTTCGGAAAAAGTCTGTTTTTACTACTAAAAGCTTAATTTTTAATATTAGATATAGGGAGACTATTTAAAAAAAATCAAACTTAGAATTCATCTAATATGATTTTAATTCTGGTTATGTGATAAATGAAACAAAAACAAGAATTTTTTATTAATTGATTTTATATACTACTATTGTTTCTGGTATAGGACAGTAAAAATATCTCAGCTTACATCTGAGTTAGTTGTTATTGGTAGATGTCCGGCTATTCAATTAAATTATTAGAGTATCAGATATTCAAAACTATTTCAAACTTGAGTAGAAAGAATCTTTTTTTAAACTAAATTTTCAATATTGAAGTCATATTTTTTAGCTTATTCATTTATATTTAGTCAGAGAATAGAAATACGTGCGACTACAGTTTTTAATGAAAAGTAACAAGCATCTTCGCTTAAAAGCAGAATTTTATATTTTTAGAAATCTCAAAGCGATAATTTATTATTTGTAACAAATTGTTGGATTTTAAAAATATCATAGATGATAGTTTTCNTTTTCAATATTGAAGTCATATTTTTTAGCTTATTCATTTATATTTAGTCAGAGAATAGAAATACGTGCGACTACAGTTTTTAATGAAAAGTAACAAGCATCTTCGCTTAAAAGCAGAATTTTATATTTTTAGATATCTCAAAGGGATAATTTATTATTTGTAACAAATTGTTGGATTTTAAAAATATCATAGATGATAGTTTTCATAAATTTGGCACATACATCCTTTTTAATTTTCCTGGAAAATAATAGCGACTTAATTTTTCTTAGATATATAAAAATGTATATATATAAAAACAGAAAAACATTGAACCTTGTGGTAGTTCGATAAAATTATATTCGCTTACTTTGAAATTCAAATGATTTTCTCTCAAAAAATTTGGGGGTAGCTGAAAATCTCTAATATTTTTTATGATTTCATAAATTGAATGAAAATTAAAATTGTTTGCATTAAAATGAAAAATAGAATTTAATTTATTGCGAATTAAAAGTACATGGCTGAAGTTTCACTTTATAATAAATTCTTGGGTAATTGAAAAAATTGTGAATTCGGTATCTTGCAAGTACAATACTTTTGTAGTATTTTTTTGATTACATCCTTTGACTTCCTCTAAATTCTACAAATTTTTACAATTTTTGGCTAACTCTTTTAAGGCTTATGCAAAAAAAAAAAATACATAAATTTTCTTAGCCTTAATTCGAATCTGCACTAATATTGTCTTGTTGAAAGAAGTTTCATTTTATTTTACTGAAAAGAATAAAAATGTCTAAGCCTTAACTCCTCTTAAGATGACTCTTGAGGATTCTAATATCAACAATATGCACAAAATGTATGGTATATAATCAGTGTTACTCTACTAAAGTAAATCTGCAAACATAAAAATTAAGTTAAGCTTAATTTTGAGGATCAGATCTATTTAATTCATATAACAAAATTTTCAATAGTAGTTAAAATCTTACAATTGACCAAATTACGATTATTCTTAGTAAATGACTCCATTCCAAACCCATTAAATCTTTTTTACGATTATTCCAGATCTTGAGCATTTGTGATGTTTAATTTTGCCTTGACATATTGCCTCATAATTAGACTGATATCCTGACTAAGTCATTTTTCCTTAAAAAAGCTTAAATTTGAATTTTCTATTTGCTATTAAAGCTTTGAATTTAAATACTCGGTTTTTATTTTATATTTTTGTATTACAACTTCTTTAAATAGATTAAAACTAATTTGTGGTTAACATGAAGCCCCTTATTGATTGATATTATGACATACGTTTATCTTCATTTATTGTTTTCATAATTTCATCAATATTTTGATATTAAAATTTTCAATTTGAAAACATTTTATGTCACACGTACTGTTTGTTAGTAGGCTGAAAACATAGTAGTTTTTAATTGAATAAACTAATGTGATTTTTACTAGCTCACTAAAATATTACCTTACAAACCACATTCAAATGTTATCAGATTAGATTAATATTACCATAATCAACGACCATTGTAAATTTAATTTTTAGAAGACTAAAGTCTAGCTATTTTCTACTATACCGTGATATATGTTTGTGTGATCAGTCCCTAATATTTAGGTATATTCAATACTAACGAATTCTTGGAAAATTCATGCTCCATATATGTCACAAAACATAAGTCGGGGAGTGTATTCCAATCATAAGGGTTAAATATGAAATTTTAAAGTAATAAACATTTCTTCTAATTCTTTTGCCTCATTTCAATTTAAAAATAAGCTAACATTGTGATGCCGATTTCGAAATAAAATCATTCTTTTTATTTTGTCAAAAAATGTATAAGAAATACATTTGTAGTCTATTGTGTGGCTACAATAAGCATAACATGAAGGGTCTTCTAAAAATAATATTACGATCCCTTTTGCCTCGTTTGCTTTTTCCTTCGTTTAAATTGACCCTATGTATATTTTTCAGTTTTCCGGAATGTATTCTAGTGCTCTTCAATCAGGATGTTTTCTTTATTAAAATTAAAGTATATATTGTTCATCTTTTCGTTCAGAATAGTTTAGATTTTGTCCTTATAGTTAAGTTTTGGTTTTGTTACCCAGAAGATATTTGTCGACAAGAAACATTGAATAGAGATATGGACAGAGAAGTTTTTAAAGTCATCAGAGTATGTTTTTTTTATTGTTGCGAATATAAGAAATTCGAATTGAAGAAATTTATGTAGAGCTTTTTCAACTAATTAGTTAATTACATTTTTAAAATATAAAAATGACATGTTGGTATATCCAACAAATGTAAATAAATTATAAGGAAAATATCATAATTTCTAATATCATGAGAATTTAGTAATACCGTCACCATAACCGAAAAACATGATCTCGAATGCCTTAAATATTATGCTTACAATAACAGCATAACCATTTGAAAATCAGATTTTAGAATAAGTCTGCCTATGTAGCAACTATTGACTAAAATATCAAATAATTAAAACAGATTTATTTAATGTGATAGAGTGTCCTTTAATTTAGATTTTCTCCTTGTAGGGTAGTCTAAAAATGAATCTCTTCTGGTAATTTAAATCGAGTACAATTGTAAACTATTGTAAATGAAAATCTTTAGCTTCATTGAAAGCATAATTTGTATCTCAGAACTCAATGCATAGAAAGTATTTTATTTCCTATGGCAGCCTTTTATATTCTTAACATGACGAATAAAAAAAAATTTACAATTATATCAAAATTAAAAGAAATGATAAGAACGCCTATGAATGGTAGAAATATTTTTGATAGGATTATAAATATGAAGAAGGAAATTAGAAAGCTCTGGATAATATTGCATTAATAACAATAAATTTTTGTACTCTTTAAAACAATAGTCAAATTGCAATTAAAGGGCTTTTTTTAAGTTGCGCTAATCAATTCTGACTGACATTTTGACGTAAAACGAGTGGGAACTGAATTTTTTTTCAACGATTTTATATTTTTAGTGAAAACAATTATTAGTTGAAGATTTAGCTATTTAAAAGATTATTCCAATACCTAATAGCAATAAAGAATCGAAATTGCCAAAGTCACAAGTTTTGTCGAATATGATTATTTTTTTTTTAATTTTTCTACGATTAAAACAGCAAAAACTGTTCTAAATCAAACTCTGAGCTAATTAAAAAAATAATTGTTTTTACTTAAAGTACTAGTATCTAATTTTTCGCTGCCGACAGAAAGTAATCTGATGAATTGTAGATGAATAGTTCTAAAATTTTTTATCACGATAATACACCAGCTCACAAAATTTAGTTTTTCGCCTTTAAATGTTTTGACAAATTAAATAAATATTGAATGGTTTAATGCTTAATAGATGCTGAAAGAAGACAAGATTTGTCACAAAATGAGCACGAGATTAAAACATAAAAGTGTATTTCTCAAATATTTTTCGAAATGAAGATCAATACGTTGCCAGGAGTGTCGTATATTAAAAGGAATTATATTTCTAATAACCCTTTACATAATTGGTAGTGTTCTATTCACATTGAGAATTAATTAAATTATCTTTTAAAATATTTAATAAATGGTGTTCTAAATCTTACATTTAAAATTTAGAGTGGTTTGTTTTTTTTTTTTAATAGATTCGTAGGAAATTGTTGCCTAATTTTATTGCAGCATTTGAAATAAATAGCTTTTAACTTGTTAAGATGTTGCTTAAAAAGCCATACAAATTATAAATCCAAGTATTTTCAGATCCCTTTGAGTTTTAAAAGAATTTTTCGATAAGTATTATTTTTAGTTTAGTTAAAATTATGACAAGACTTACTTACTTATAGCATAGCTAGGGTTTCTTTTAGAACTAGCTGTGAGATATTTTCAATTTAAAATTGATTCAAAAAAATAATTTTATTTTTCGGTTCTAATTTAATCTGATTCTGTAAAATTTCCTAAAATTAGATGATGTGCTTGTAGAAAATTTAAATTAAATTTTTAGTTAATTGAATAAATGTGTTATGTAATTTTAATAGCAGTAAATATTAGAAAAAGTTGATTAAGAAAATTGTCAGTAAATTAAACTTGAAAAGCAAAAACACATTCAGAAATGATTTGTCTTCACAAATCAAAATAGAAAATTTATCTTGAGTGATTGTTTCGACTCTAGGATGTTAGGCATTATTTATGAATCGATTTCGTTTATGTTATCGTAGTGCCAAAATGATTCTAAGAATGGATCTACAAATTTGTAGTACAGAAAGCTTAAAAGTGACTTAAACGATTTAAAGTGTTATTCCTAAATTATAAAATTTACATTCGGTTTTGACTATTATAAGGAAAAAAAAGACTCTTGTTAAATAGACTTTAATCGTTTAAATTACTTATTCTAAATTAAATCCTCTGAGCTCTTGAGCGAAAATGCTTTTGAAGGCTTGATTCAACTTCCGTTCTCTTAAAATAAATAAACAATTATCATCCAAATTTTAATTACAGAAATTAATGGTTTTTATGAGTTCATTGGATCATGTGTTTAGATGGCCTTATAAACTTATGGACAATAAAATTTTTGGATTCGATAAATGACTGTATCTTTTTTTAAGTTGATCTGCTAATTTTTGAATTAAAAATTTCGTTGAACTGAAAATGAAAACAAAACTTCTGGAAGTAGTTCCCATTGATTTACATCTTTTGCTTCTACATCTAAATTTAGATATTTTCTTTGTAATAACTTCTTTTAATTAACACCGTCGAAACTAAAAGAATAGAAAGAAATATGTAATCTAATTTTGTTTTATTTTTGTTAAATTTCCTAATGAAAATAAAATAAGTTTGTAATTTTAACTTAAAAACACTATAAAGTTTTTAAGATTGTGTAAAAGGAAGTCTCTGGAAAATTTACAAGAATAAAGAAAAATGACTACTTTTTCTGTTTTATTGTTATGTTGGTAATATTATTTGTTTTAATATTTTACTAGAAGACCATCATTTGGAAAGTGTGAAGAATGAAAAATAAAAAAGAAAAATAAGTATGAAAATAAAAGTGATATTAAAAAAAAAATAAAATGTGAGCTGATAACTACGTAACTCCCATTTCTAAATTGATCTTCCTTGTACTGAATCCTGTTTCTAAGAAAAAAGTTTCTTGTCTTCTTTTACACAACTAAAAAATTATTAATAATAGTAAATGAATAACTAAATAACTGATAATAATAAATATCTGAGAAGAAATTATTTGTGTTTAAATCGTCGCCCTTTCTAGATAGTTCTACAAAGTTTTCTTGTTGATGTTGTTCTGTTTTTAATATTGGTAAATTTTAATGGAATTGTGTGCTCAATTTTTAAGATTTAAACATAAAAAGTTTACAAATATTTTAAGCATGTCATAAATAATAAAATTTATATTGCACAGAAAAAGGAAAAAAAGAATAATAGTTAAGTATTTTTCAATTGTAAGAAAGTTAACTCGAAAAAAGTGTTCAAAATAAAATCACCGGCTTATAAAACAAAGATCGATTCACAGTGGCCACGTCGAAAGGCAAAAAGGACATTCAGGAAAGTGATGGTGGTGGTGGCAGTTTTGGTATTGTCAATGATGATGCAAGTAATATTGATGGTAGCTGTAGGGATAATATTGACGGTGGATCGGTAGTTAGTGCAAGTGCTTATGGAACAGCTGCTGCTACCATACGCAAAGATGGGAAAAGTGAAAGTAAAAAATGTGCTAATAAAAGAATTGTAAGTCGATTTCGTGGCGGTACTGGAATTAATTTATGTCATCGTCTTACAATACATTCAAGTACGACGAGTGATATACAGCAATCGACTAGCGCAACTGTTGAAACGGTTGCGTCTAGTTCAGGTTATATAGTCAGTTCAAGGCAAGGATCTGTTGATGGGGCCATGCAAAAATGTGGCCTATGCTCTCTTCTATCTCGACTTTTACGACGTGCTATGTGTGTTGGTTCACGGAGAGGAAGTGGAGAATCATATTACCAGGAATTGGCTGAAACTGCTGTAAGTAAAAAAAAATATTTTACAAAGAAATCTGTAAATTTTATAAAATAATTAGATTAATTTCTGAATCTATACAAAATATTGATGAAAAAACTATCCATAATTTGATACCAATTTGTTTCAGTTTGTTATTAGGGTACGAAAAAATCGATATATGACGATAGATATTGAATGGTTTAAATAAAAGCAGTCAAAATGTATATATGTACAAGATAGTAGTCTACAATTCTATCTGGTCTATGGATTAATTCGTGCAGNTAATTAGATTAATTTCTGAATCTATACAAAATATTGATGAAAAAACTATCCATAATTTGATACCAATTTGTTTCAGTTTGTTATTAGGGTACGAAAAAATCGATATATGACGATAGATATTGAATGGTTTAAATAAAAGCAGTCAAAATGTATATATGTACAAGATAGTAGTCTACAATTCTATCTGGTCTATGGATTAATTCGTGCAGT
>JXPE01028997.1:5788-16200 GCA_001015215.1 Holcocephala fusca
TATTAGACGAAGTAAATTACATTCGAAGCTTTAATTTTATCAATAACTAATAGTTCTTCAACTAATGTCCATGTTCGAAACATTTTTCAGTATGAAGAGACATTCTTGCAAAAGTCACATACGCAGCTGTTTCGTCCTTTTATATTGTGAGATTGACAAAATTTGTTATACTTTAAAGGATAAGATCGTTCCTGCAGCTAATATTTTAATGCATTTATGTTAATGTAAGTCACAATTAAGATCATCAAGTGAATAGAATTTTCATGTCTGCCTTGTTGGTTTTAATGAGATCGATACTTCAGAAATGTTTGATTCCGGATTCAAGTCTTCATGGTAGGCTAAACATTTTTTGTACTTAATTTTAGTCAAATTTAACCTCGCATACGTCCTGTGAGCATTATACAAAACTAACAATACTATTCTTCTAATCCAAATCTTTGTACTACACTCCTAATTTAAAAGTGCGATATGTATTGGTCGGCTTGATCAACCCTTTTCATAAATTTATTGCAATCAATGGTTTCTTAATTTCTTTTGGATTATTCTTTTATTTTGCCGTACTAGCAAACATTTTTGAACTATGAATGCTTGATATTATATTAACATTTCGTCTGATATGATTTATTCCATGCTGTTATTAGAATGGGATTTTTATGTTAGAAAATGATTTCGTAAACTTTTATTGTAGGATTCTTTAAGTTATTAGGGTAGTCTTTAATTTGCTTTATGGTGCCACGTACTCTAAATTTGTTTTTTAAAAGTAATTTAGTTGCCTTTAAACTGTTCTAAAAATTATTCTCATATATGTAAATTTTTAAAGGATTGGAATAAAAATAGAATTGTCTCTTGCAGTTTTTTTTTTAGACGGTATATCTATTGAAGTTACAGATATATCCTATTTTAGTTTCACAAACCATCCGTTTATTCGTCTCAAAATATGTAAGTTTATTCGTTTTAAACCTTTTAAATATGAGCCTTCCAAGGAATGATGCCCTCATCTGTAGATTATTTCTGCTCGAGCACATACCTATACAGTATTAAGTTTTTAAAATGAAATAGTCATCAATCAGTTTAACTTTCAGAACCCTACTAAATTCTGTTATAGCGTCCTCATTATTAGAGAAATCGCCAACTTACGAAATATTTTTGAATCTATTCCTTAACATTTTTTTCCCAAAAAAACAATTTTTTTCTAGAATAGATTCTTTCGACCAGTAATCGTCTAAGGGGTCTTTTACGGATTCATGTCATTAAAAGCCTATAAACTTTTTCAGTTCAGAAACAATTATATGAGCCCACTTTGGTTGATGGTTTTGCTTGGTTTAGTTTGGTTTGGTTTGGTTTGGTTGATGGTTTTGTTTTGATATTTCGTAAATTAGAAATTTCATTTTGTTGTCATGAACTTAACGAAATCATTTCTAAGAGAAAAACTTGATAGCACATTTACGTTTTTGTGTATATTTTACATTATTTTCACAAGAAGCGTTATTTCAAAATATTCTAAAACTAGTTGTGTTTCGGTATCAGAGCAAAAATCATCTTCAGAATTGCTACCATTTTCAAAATCACTATATTGTCGAAGGATACAAACGTGATAATTTTCTACCAACACAAGTACGGATTTTAAAATTTTTTAAATATCTGAACCACCAAGAGCTTAAATTCTGAATAAAATTATTATACTACTCTGACTATTACGACAATTTGTTTTTTGCTCTGTAAAACTTTATAAAACGCAAGTTGAAACTAAAAATAGTGTTTGGTAAAAATCACATCTTAACTCATCCAATCAATTATTTAGTAAAATATGATAATGACGAATATTTTCGTCATTCGCCGTTCGTAATTGACTGAGAAATGACGAGTTTTCCCCACTTGGATGAATATGTGTTAAGTTTAACATTACCACAAATTAGATAAATGTATTTATACTCTGATAGGAACAGAAAAGAATGTTTGGCACTGTCTAATAAATCGTCCTTATAACTGATAAAACCTGATGTAATTTTCACAGGGATTAATGTCCGGCTTGGTATGATAATTTAAGTGGAAAAATCATATAAATCTTAAAAAAACAATGTTTAGAAGATTGCAAATAGTCAGTATACTGAAAATTTCTTCCATGATAATAAGTTAAGTCCTTAGAAAACAAACGAATCCTTTAGTTTTTGAAAAATTTTGATCGTATAGAAAGGCATTACTAAAATTAATTGGAATTGTTTAGTTTTTTTATATTTTATAAAATTAGACGATTTTTTCTTGTATATTCTGAGGTTAATATCAATTTTTTAGCACAGTTCTTAGTACAAATAACAAAAATAGATGTAACATCTTCTCTAAAGTAAAATTCGTTAAAAATAGTAAATTATAATTTTTGACTTTATCGAAGTAACTCATCGAATTCTTCAATAACAAATTTTAACTTCTTAATAGCCATTTCAACATGAAATTCAGTGATTTGCTGATAAAGGACAATTCGACCAAACGACCAATTTCTTGCACTTATTCTCACAATAATTCCTCTTCCCTTTTCATCAGTGATGCCATTTTCAATCTCTTTATCGGTAATTGTAGATAATCGAGTTGCAAAATCATCTGCTTTAATCTTGCCACTGGCCATTTCAATAAGAAGAATATTCGTCTGCACGTTTTGTATATCAACCTTAATATTGGGACTTTGAATTTTTGTTATAGCTGGAAACAGAAAAAAAGTTTGATTCAAATCAAAAACAACAACTGAATAAGATTTTGTTAAAGAAATCCAAGAAAATAGAAAATAATCAAAAAACAAAAAAGTTCAAAGATAAAATCTTACCTTGTGCAATTTTATGCAGTCTTCTGTGGTCCTCCTCAAGGCGAGGTACTATCGTTTCTAGAGCAACTAACCCGGCTGCTGCTAATATTCCAGCTTGCCTCATTCCACCTCCAAGAGCTTTGCGTAGTCGTCGAGCTCTGTTCGGTAACAAAAGCATAGAATCCTTTGAATTAGCAATTCACTTTGAATGTTTTATTGTCTTACTCTTTGATGAAATCCTTTGAGCCAGCTAGGATGGAACCTACCGGCGCCGATAATCCTTTGCTGAGGCAGAAACAAACAGAGTCGAAATCCTTCACAATTGTAGAGACAGGTACCTTTAATGCTTCTGCTGCATTAAATACTCGAGCCCCATCCATGTGCAAGGGTAATAAGTGCTTTTTACATAATGTCACAAGGCATCCAATCCACTCAAGTGGGAGAACTTTCCCACCGCACATATTATGAGTGTTTTCAACAATTACAAGAGATGTAATGGGCTCATGAAGGTCACGAGTTCGAATCTTACTGCGAAGTTCATCTAGACAAAATGTACCATTTGAATGGTTTTTAAGTGTTGCTAGTTGTACACCAGCAATCTGAGCAGCTGAAGCTGTTAAAGTATTTAACAATTGTTAACCAAGCATTTATAAAACGATTTCAAAACAGTTAATGGTTTAAGTTTAGAAAATCCAATAGAGCACTTCAAAGTTTCGCTTAAATTTCAGAAACTTAACAAGAATTGTCTCTTAACAGAGGTCAAAGATATCAAGAAAATAAGTAGATTTATGCAAAATTTAGTGCTAAATGATTCTATCGAATACTATAAACCATGCAATAATTTTATTTCAAGCTTTTTTAACAAATGTAAAACAACTGAAATTAATTCTAACTAAATCAAGGAAAGTAGCAACAAATGCAATTAATTATAAACAAATTAAAATAATGGAAAGCTATCTCAGGGAGAAATAGCACTAGTAATTTCGTGTTGTGCTTGTGAATGCAGAACGGAAATAAAATCATATCTAGTTTCTTCGAAAGTTTTAATTAAAACCTTCAATACGATAACTCAAATTTGGGTGCCACGTTTTAAGTAGATGGTTTTAACTTAAAATTACATTATAGTTAAGGATTTCCAGTCAAAGGGATGAAAGTAAAATATATACGTAGAAGGTTTAGAGAAAAAAATTTGAAGAGATTTTGATTTTTATCAAATATGAAAAATACGAGGAGAAAGTTCCATTATAATAAAATATTGTATCCTTTATTATCTCATATTGGTGTGCTAGATTTCTAAGTATCATGGTATCCAAAACATTTAATAAGCTAGAGTTTCTCTCGCTTTAAAAATTGATATGTCGTTTACTCGACCAATGCGAATCTTTTAACATAATATTTTTATACCAAAGTTTAAGAGTTAGCATTGAAGTGTGAACAGGTGCTTTATCATGTAGTAATTAGTTGTAGGAATCACATTATCACAGTTTTCAGTGACTGTATTGACCTGGTGCTAGAAATGAAAGACTTTTAATTAAGCAGTTTAAATTCGAGATGATGTTAATAAACATTTTCTTGATTAGGTAGATTTCAATTTTTTGTTTCATAGATTTAAGAACGTTCCATTTATGTTAGTTAAATTTTTATTTTGTCACTTCAATCAATGTGTTATCATTGCTATCAGCAAGTAAATAGTTTCTACTCGATTCAAGTAATTTTGTGTTTGTTAAAAATTATGCTTTAGGTTGAATACATTTGCTTCTCATATATTTCTGTCTAATAGTTGTTTCCACAACCAACCAATTTTTTCTGAGTAATTAATAATTTCACGTTTATTTTACAAAATGTTAACTTTATTTCTTTACGATATTTAAAAAAGAAATAAAGTTCAAGTATTTTCAGTATGTCCCAAATTAGAAACCAAAATAACTCTACTGTCTTAGACTTGAACCGGAGTTCAGCAATTCAATAGGTTATAAGCGATTTTTGGTACAGTCGTAATGCGTCGAAAGGCAACACAAAACCAGGCTGGAAAAATGTTTATTTGAGTTGATAAAACAAATGCGTCAAATAATCGCCTATGATGTGAGTTTGATAGTGAGATGGATACTGGTGAAAGTATAAACGAAGCAAAATATTCAGTGAATATATCAGTGAAATTTTAATAAACTAAAAGTCTGTACTTGATTGTTCGTCACGCCTAAAATGAGAGCTAGTTCGTATTGAACACTGCAAAAACTTCAGGAAAAACAGCCTGACAAAACTTTATATTTCTAGAATCGATCATAATAAGTTATGAGACTTTGTACTTTAAATGGGATCCTCAAATAAAGAGCCTAAGTGCAATGTGGAAGCTTCCAGGCCTTCCGAAATTGAAAAGGAATGTGTTTTCAAAAGTTACAAAAGCAAATAATTTTAATTTATTTTTAAGACTTTTAAGCCACTATGCTTCGAAGATTTGTTTCACATATTATTCGGATGTTTTGTAAAGTTCATGCAGTGGAATCGTTCTAATGAAATCAGAATATAGAATGCCCAGAAGTTGGTATTTTTTGCATAAAAGTACAATGTGATAGGACAGTTTCTGTTTGCTAATTTTTAGCGAAAAACAGTCTGCGTGGTTTAAGATCTTCCGGATTCACCTGATTTATCTCCATGTAACTTTTTTCTGTTCGCTAAATTCTAATAGGTCGTAGAGAAAAAATCCTAACTAGTGTTGTTGATATATCTCCGAGCCATAAATTATTCTAGCATTGGTACCACTTACCTAATATTAGTGAAAAAGGAATTTTAAAGGGAATAATTTTAAGTTAGGTTATTTGTTTTTTAAATATAATTTGTAGATATGTTAGATTGTTTACCAATGAGATAGAAATTTTTATCACGTTCTTTTTCACGAGTCCTTTAAGAAAAGAACTTTATGGAATGATCTTTTGTAAAGAAATTATATGATGATGGAAGCAATGCCTGAATTTTATGGTTTTCTAGGTCCTTAAGATTCAAATAAGTTTGACGATTCAAATTTTTCAAGTTTTGGTTAATTTTTTAGCAATCAAATAAAAACCATTTAAATTTCATAATACAAGTCATTACTAGCTTGAAAAGCTATGACAGTAAAGTAAAGGATTTTAGAAAAGCTAGTCATTTTTTTGTTCAATTTTTGATTTATTTTTGCTATTATTTCTTACTTTTTGTAGAAGAAAAATGTAGAGAATGAGCAAGACTTAAGTCAAACGCTAAAGGAACTTATAAAAAATCAAATATTTATCGAACTAAGATTTACAAATATTTTAAGGTCACCCGAATAATTTAAAACCAAAGAAATTGGATACCGCATGAGTTAAAGTCAAAGAACATCGAAAAGTTCAAAATATGAATTTCACAATTTAAGTCAATTGGTTTTAATTTTTAAAAGAATTAGGATGAAAGGATGTAGTTCTAAGGATACTTTTGTATTTTAAATTAAAACTTAAATGAAGAAATACTAAATTAGTGAACGTAATTTTTTCGGGATTTCTTTGATTTTGGTAAAACTTTGGTAAAACTATTTTTCCTTATTTTACTATGGGGTATAATTTTTAATCAATTTTTTTCCCACTTGATCCTGTTTTTCTGAACTTTACGAGAAATTTATGTTTTATTCCTTCTTAAATTATTTGGAGTATTAGAAAAAAATATTATGACAATCATTTCATACAGTGGGTGAATAATAGTACAATCTTGGTAATTATTCCAAACGATGCTCTGTTTTTGCCAAGCATATGAGCTTTTACAATTTATGTAAAAAGGATATGACAGTTCGATTTCGGAGCTAAGTTTTTTTAGTTACAGCAAAAGGACAATATTTTTGAGGATTTTTCATTTCCAAGTTTACGTCTTATTTTGTTTTTATTCCAGCTTCCAAAATTCGCATACGTAAATTCCAAATTAATATATGGGTGGCTCATTTGCCAAATCGATTAGCTCTATTTCGTGTTTTATTTTTATGACTAAAATAATTTTAAAATATTACGAAAATAATGGGCTTATTCTATTCAATTAGCATCCAATAAATAAAATTAAAATTTTCCCAATAGCTTATAGGAAATATCCTTAAAGGTGATAGGATCTCACTATTTTCTTTAACTGAATTTAATTGATTTGGCAATTGAATCATCCATATTTTGGGCCAGGAATAAAAAAAGGAAATAAATTGAATCAATCAGAAATTCTGTAATTGTGTTAATTTTGACAAGGTTTTTTTTAATAAAAATTTCACAATGTATACAATATAGGCGGTAGTACATCCTTGCTGCAGGGATGAGGTAAGGCTTTGTTATAATAAAACATTCCACATGAGCTAGTAAGATTAAATAAATAGTAAGCCATGTTGATATCCTGAATATCATGAAATCGGTCAGACGAAATGATTTAAATTAAACTCCATCATACTAGGAGATATGTTTTTTGTTGTTGTTGTTAAATGTATAATTAATGCAGAGAACGTGAAACAGTTCCAGAGGACAAGCAACTGATAATGGACCATTTCATTGGGAAAAAATCTGATAATAAAACCCTCAACTGCAGGGGACAATTATTTTCTTTTTGTTTTTATAGAAAGCCTTTTTTTTCGTTATATAGATAGGTGATTTTGTGTCTGTATATATTTTTGCAATCATATTTGAGTTAAATCCAATTTACAATTCCAACATACTACTCGTACATTCATGGGACCGCCATCATTCATACATACTTCATTCGTTCAGTTGATGTCAAGCAATAGAATCTCCGGATTTTCGTTGTGTATAGAATTCAGGGACATGGACCAACTCATGGGAACCGACCCTGTGGCGTGAGCCATCGTAAGAGGAAGTGCTCTGGGATTTATGTTGTTTAAAATTACATGCAAAAAGGAAAAAGTTGTTACAATTTTATTACTAGCCGCCCTTACCTTGCTCATATAAAAACGTATGAGATAAATCACCAACAATTGCTTCCGCTCCACGTCGACTGCAGTGTACCATTACTGAAAATTTGTAGAAGAATTGCTATTTAACACGTGCTTATAGAACAATGGTTAGTTTATGTTTTATATATGGGTTATGTGGATAAATAATATTAAATGCCAGTAACATAGTTGAATAGAAAAATGTGAGCATCCTTTAAGTTAGCGCCTATAGCATGAGGTCTTCCCCAGTTTTCATAGTTGCTCGCTTAAGTTTTTATACTGAAAATTATTTTCAAATAATGAATAAAATAAAAAACAATAATACAGAAATAAGAGAGAGATTCTAGTATTATAGTAGGCCTCATATGTAACAAAATGATTTAATCAATAACTAAAATACAATCCCTACGTTTTATGGATGTTATATGTCATTTAGCAGAATCCAGCTCATCTACAATTTTATGCTGTGAATGAGTGAATTCTCTACATAGGTAAGTAGTTGAACAGCTGAGCTAGGCAGAGAGCCAAAATAATGGCCACAATGAATCATTGAAATTTATTCTACTTGTTGTATACACAGGTAAATTCCTTAGATTCTATCTAATGGTCCCCGAACGTTCAATTTCTCTATAAAATTCACAGTTACAGCCTTGTTTCCATTTACGAAACTTTTTTGTTACATAGAAATGCTATGTCATACCTGTAATATTGTTCCCTTTTCATCCCGATTCTACCCAAAAAATGGATAAAATACATGTTTAAAAGGGGTTATGTAGGTTTAAATTTAACTATCCATTCTATAGTTCAACTATCCAATTTAAAATTTGTTAAATGGGCTTATACCCTTCTACTATGATGATACACGAGAATATATCTAAAGATTACTTGCTAATAGATTGGCCATTGTTCCACTAGGAACAAATAAGCTCGCCTCTTTATCTAGGAGCTCTGCTGATCTCCTTTCCAGCTCGTTAACTGTTGGATCTTCACCATATACATCGTCACCAACTATAGCTTCAGCCATAGCGATTCGCATTTCTAATGTTGGAGTACTCAATGTATCTGATCTGACATCAACCATGTAATATGCATCAGTTTTTTTATCATTGGTTTGCAGAAATTTTTGCTTCCCCAGAATTTTCGTAGTATCTGTTCGCGTATCAAAGGATGTCGTGTACATGGTAGATTTCCTGGTAAATGTTAAAGTAATCCTTTAGATAAAAAATAATTTTATCTCTTTGGTTATGTGCACCTTGATGTCCAGTACAAATTTTTTCTTCTCTGCTTTTTTAGTTGTAGAAGTTCTATGTTAATCCAAAAATGGATTATATCAATTATCTGAAAAAGACAAAATTTTACGAAATTAGAAACTTTATACCCTTTTTATTTTAATTATATAAAATTATTTTCAAAAAAATACTGGAAATAATAAAATTTTTTGTTATAAAAGAGTTCTATAATAAGTTTTAGCCACTTTTTATGTGGTTTTAAAGAATAGAACCGAAAGATATAAAAAACCATAGAAACATTTACTTAACATAAAAACCAATGCGATAAAATAGAAATGAAATGTTCGAGTTCTATGTCATGATTATAAAAATGTTCTATTTAGGTTTTCAAATTCTTTAAATGATGATCGTAAGATATGTAGCCGAAATCTGAATATCACAATTTTTAGTAATTGCAATTAAAACTAAGTAAATTGTTAGTATTTTCGGGACTACTCCTATTAGATCATTAGATTTTTAGCAGTCGCAACTAAACATTACTAGTTTAAAATAAAATCTTACTTATTTGAGCTTAGAATTTTTTAATAATAGCAGTTACATCTAAGCATTTAATGGAATAATCCTATTTGACTCTGGACATCTTTCTTTTTTTCCTATTACTCGACCTTATACGAGTACTTAGATGTTTTCTTTCCTCTTTCAGATTTAATTAAAATCTTATTATTTAGTGGCCGAAATTTGTAGCATATAGGTGAAAAAATCCTTTAATTTAACAATTGGTTGGAGTAATTTGAATGGCTATGACATAATAAGATCAGAAAATAGTTAGAGAAATAATTAGTAGCATTGTTTTTTGTAATAAATCAGAAACTTCCAAGAGTTCCTCGGACAGTTCATCTTTCGTTTTTATATAAAAACAAAACTTTATCTTCGCTTCTACTATTTCCTCTACTTCCTGTTTTCCAAACCTTCTCATTTTTTATATTCAATATTAAATTTAAGGACAATTAAGATGCTTATTTCTACCATCAATATTCAATATAAGCCTACAAAACCAAAACTGGTATATTTTAGTAAGTAAAATTTTAGAAACATAAATCCATAAAAAGGGAGGTGCTATTGTTAGTGTCCAAGTCTTGAAAAAGACCATGTTAAGCATTGATTCTGGTGTTGATGATAAATTTATTAAAAATCCATGATTATAACTTTCATCTGATATTCGACCTATTTGGTATTTTAAGATACTTCACTACTAAGAGTACTTCCTCAAAGACGTAGATGTTCAAATTTTGGTTATATTCAAATTTTTATAAAGAAATCCACATTATGTCCACATTATTTTAAAATATTTAAAAAATTTACGAATACCATGATTTTAAAAAATTATAAGATTCTATGGAACTTTAGAAAAAAATTTCATCCACCTAACCCGTCTATTTCCTTGACTATTCTGTAAGCTTGGTTT